>CANTUT010001162.1:5000-12500 GCA_947687605.1 Reutealis trisperma
ATATATATATATATATTTATATATGTATATGTATGTATGTATGTACATATACATACATACATACATACATACATACATACATATATATATATATTCATATATATATATATACATATATATATATATACATATATATATATATATACATATATATATATATATACATATATATATATATATACATATATATATATATATATATATGTATACACACATACGTATACATATATGTATGTATGTATATATACATACATACATACATACATATATATATGTGTGTGTGTGTGTGTGTGTGTTTGTGTATGTGTGTGTGTGTGTGTGTGTATAGAAAATTGTAAGAAATTAGAATATAAGGAAAAATATTTTTATTTTCTATAGTGGCCTTGATGCTAACTTCATAAGCATCATCTCTGAGGCGGTCTTCTGACTGTCTTTGACCGCTAGAGCTGAAGGGCTCATAAGTCCTTTTGGTTGGAGTTGTTGGTTCTTTTCCTTTCCTGGAGCTCATTTCATGTAAGAAATTCACATGTTAAGAAATCAGGTAATGAGTTAGAAGAACCATTTATAAACTCAATGTCAAAATCAAACACAGATAAAATGGCTTGCCAATGGGTAAAGATTTGTTTAGACGCTATGTTTTTGACATCTTTAAGAAGGATATCCTTGGCAGACTTGCAATCAACTCTAATAAGAAATTTTTAGTTTAATAAGTCTGACTCAAACTTCTGAACACAAAGAGCAATAGATAAGAGTTCTTTTTTGACAGTTGAGTAATTAATTCTAGGACCAACCCAGACACCTGAGGTGAACCTAACTTAACTATTCTTTCCCATTAGTCCTTTGTTTAAGGATTCCACGATAACCTTTATCTGATGCATCTGTTTCTATGATCTTAAAAGCTTTAAGGTTTGATAACACTAGACAGGGTAACTCTTTGACTCTAGATTTTATCTTCCTAACCGCTAGAGTATGAACAGTTGACCACTCAGGCGGGTTCTTTTTCAATCTGTCAAATAAAGGTTTGGCGTCATAAGCCAATTCCTTGTAGAATTCAGCTACATAGTTTAAGCTTCCTAGGAACCTCTGAAGTTGGGTTTTATCTTTAATTTCATTTGAAAACTTGTCTACGAATTGTATGGCTCTATCTATAGGAATTATAGTGCCATTCTCAATATTGTGCCCTAAAAATCTTATCTCCGTTTGGCACAGCTTGATTTTCTTAGCTGAGACTACTAGACCAGCATGTGTAACTATCTTAATAAAGACAGCTAGGTGTTTGAAGTGCTAATCAAGATTATTGCTAAATATAAGCACATCATCAATATAAACAATTGAAAATGCTGAGTAAGCATTGAAGATTTCATTCATAATCCTCTGAAATTCAGATGGAGCATTCTTAAGACCAAAGGGCATTACGTTCCATTCGTAGTGACCAAATGGAATAGTAAAGGCTATTTTGTAACAGTCTGCTTCATCTATCTATATCTGCCAATATCCAAACTTCATATCGAATTTGGAGAATATACTGGCGTTATACAATCTATTTAACAAGTCCTTCTTGTTTGGTATGGGATACTGTATCCATCTCAGGGCCTTGTTAAGGGGCTTGTAATTAATAACAAGCCTTGGAACTCCTCGCTCGAGCTCAGCCGCATTTTCCACATAAAAGGCTGGGCAACTCCATGGGCTTTGACTTTTTCTTATAAGCCCTTTTTGTTCCAATTCAACAATTTCTTTTTTGCAGATTTCTAAGTGTCTAGGCCCTATAGCAATAGGCCAAGCCTTGGTTGGAATCTGCTTTTCACTGAAGCCTGGTTCATAAGGCAATTGCACCACATGCTTCTTTTGAGCCCAAAATGCATTAGGAATCTGAGCACAGATTTCTTAGGCCATTTGTTGCTGAATTTCTTCGATCTTCTTTTTGATAGCTGGCTATAATAATATTTGTTCCAGCTTCTTCTAATGAATTTCCTGAGATAAGGAAGTAATGAAATTTTCTTTACTTTTGATCTTGCCTTGTATGAGGTCAATTTCCTTTAACTTTGGCTAGGTGATGAAGGAAAACTAAATCTCCCTTTCTCCTTTGACTGTTGTTATTCCTTCTTCATTTATACTTTTAATTGAATATAACATGTGGAGAAATGGATTACCTAGAATGACAGGATGTGATAATCCCTTAACCATTATAAATGGAATATGAAAACATATACCCTTGTTGCATACTGTAGCATCTGATAGTTTGTACTTTATCTTCAACCTTAAACCATCTGCAGTATTAAGTACTTCTATAGTTTTGCTATAGTATCTGGACGGGATTATGCCTTCATTAATTCAATTTAAATTGGCACCTGAATCAATAAAGGCCAGTGTGGTAAATGTATATTCTTTATTAACCACAAGTGTGACATAGGTATATTACTTATAAGTTGTAACTTGATCCACTAAATTGATGTATTGAAGATTATTGATTTCATCTTCATTTAGGGGATCCCTTTCTGCTCTATTAAGAGCAAGTTCTTCCTCATCGATGGTTGGCTCTGCTTCTTCTTTCTTTATTAACTCAAGGAAAGAAACTCTATCCTTAAGATCTTGAAGCTCAGTCTTAACTGTATTGATTTTAGCTTTAAGCTTTGCCACAGTTGGTTCTCGAGCCTTTACTTGCTTCGAGCCTTTAATTCTGTCCATTATTTCTTTGAGATCATAAGGCTTGTCTTGCCTTTCTGCTATCTTTTTTTCTAATGGATTGTTATAAAACGATGAGGTTTCTTCAGCTTTATAAAGCTATAAATATTTCTGTATCTATTCCTTCTTCTGCTCTGCATCTAGCATCTAATCAATAAGATCTAGAATCATGTTTTCTTCTAGGGTGAGAAGACAGAGCCCATTCATTTGGCATAAAGCTTTATAGTAGTCGCAGTTTCCTTCGTAACTTTCTTTTAGAGAGGAAGGGCTAGATGAGCTTAAGTCAAAACTTGTGCTAGAGTCATAATCCAGAGCGTTAATTTCATAAACTTCTTTCTCTGAATCTGTTTCAGTGATAAACAGATTAATAAGAGACTTTTTAAACCTTCATCAGTTGATAAGGTTTGAATCTGCTGCTTGATTTTGCATCTATTAGCATAGTGGCCTGGTTTGCCATATTTGTAGCAAATTACTTTCTTTTTAGATTTTGATTTTCCCTTAGCCTTCGAATTAGGCTTTCTTCCCTTCTTTTGATTATCATTCCTTTTATAATTTTTCTTGGATTGTCGCCTGGGATAATATTTTTCTTTCTTAAATGGCTTTTTCTTCTTATAAGAAGAAAATAAGGGCGGATAGCCAATTTGTTCACAGAAGTCACCAAGTAGCTTTCTCTTAGTAGCCTTGTTTTCTTTTAGCTATGTCTGAAGCTTCATCTCATTACATAATGAGATACCTTTTGCTACTACTTTTGCCGATAATTCCCTATAAGTATATAAACTGTAGGGAATACCTCCATCATACTTGGCTTTAATTCTATTTCGTACCCTTTCAGCAAATAAGGGTGGTAGTCTTAAGAAAATTTTTTCTTTCCATATATCATTTCCATTGTCTTCTCTGGTATACACTATTGATAGGAAGACATCTTTGTACCATGTGTAATGAGATAGATCTGGACATCTCAGGTTCATCAGCTGTTTATGAGACTTGTCTAAATAAGATGTTGTACTGCCAATAAAATTAATCCTTATAGTATATATAGGGTATTGACTGCATCTGGTGTAGTTCTTGGAGTGGTGGTAGATTGTTCTCCTGGCTGTGTTGGTGGATAGACTGTAGTTTCAGTCTTTACTACTAATAAGATTTGATTTCTTACTTAAGGACTTAAATAAAAATCCCACTAACCTTTTAACTGGCCAGTGAATCTGGCTATTATGGCTTTGGCCACCATATCATCAGCATTGTTCCTTGCTTTTGAGGCATTGGCGAACATTGTCATATAATGAATGACATTTTTAATTTGATATTCAGAGAGACCATCAATGTTCCATTTTACTATTGAGGTTCCGTCATAGGCCACATAGTTGAATGATGAATCCTCATACTGCAGGTCTATTGGTGAAGCCCTTGGGTAATAAGGCTTCATTGGCATACTGGAACTTTTCTTAGGATAAATAATCCTATTAACTTGACTTGTATTTCTAGCTTCATTGAACATAGTTTCAAGGTTGTTAATAAACCTTTCTTCAGATTGCTGAGAATTAGCTTTTGAATATGATTCTTCTTCTGAGCTGGACTCGAAACCTTCTAGCCTCTTATCCTTCTTAATAAGAGGTGTCAGACTCTTTTCAGGCTCTTGTTTTCTTCTATTTTTTAGTTTGATGCCTATTGAGGTGAGTCTTTTAACCAATTCGTCTACTATTTTTGTAGACTTTTCCTTAGATAGATTGATATCCAGCTTAGCTGACTCCATTGGTTTGAATAATACCCTCTTCTCATAAGAGGTGGATGGCTTTGATGTATCCTGATGAGGAATATATTCTGCTGTCTTTAGAGTAGTGACTTGGGCCTCTATTCTTGTCAGCTGCTTTCCTATTAAGTCTAGCATATAGTTGGTGAAGTTGTTCTACTAGACTATCTCTTCTAAGTTCCTTTCTCCCTCTCCCCCTTTAAAAGGAGAGCCTTTATATTCTTTCTCCTTTTCTCCTTTCATGGCAAGTTCTGTAAGAGGAGGATGGACACTCTTGATGCTTTTCCCTTTTGGAGTCCAATAGAGTTTATAAACTGCATCTAAAGTGTTGAGGAACTTTTGACTGGAGAAATCTAGGAATGGTTTTCTTAGCAACATAAAATAATGTTGCAAGAAATCAGGAAATGATTTGATTCCATCCTTAGCTTGATAAAGCCGATATTACTTTCTGTATTTCTTTTGTTCAGCTTCAGAAAGATCAGTAAGGAACCATTTATCAAATGGAGTTTCTTCTGAAGAGATAATGGCTAGATTTAAGCCAACAATTGATTCTTTATCATAACCCATGTCAGAAGGAGTTGGACTTTGAGGAGAATTGGAAGGTTCTTCGGTTTTGTACTGAGGCAGTCCGACATCTTTTGAAGTCTTTTTTACTTTTGATAAAGAGGGTGACTTTGTAACAGGTTCTAGATAAGAAACCTTTAGAGGAGGCTCTGAATAAGAGCTTCTTGGTGGATTGAAAGAATGAACTGAAGGAGTTCTTGAAATATTGGAGAATGATCTTCTGTCAAGTTGGACCCTAATAGATATGCTTCCGGAGAAGGCAATTTTGACATTTTTGTCTTTGTCTTCTCATATTTCAGAGATAGAACTTGATCCTTCTTTCTTTACTGGAACTGCTTCTTCTAATACCCAATTGTTAGGTAGGTTAACTTGATCCCATGCGATCTGCTTAGGCACCATCAAATTTCCTTTTGATAGGTTTGTCAAAAATAAAGTTGTAGATCTTTTCCATGTAAGCAACTTAGTTGATGATTCCCTCAAATTAGGGACAATTAAATTCATGGCTTTGTAGTGAATCCTATAAATAAGGATTACATTTTTTGAGCCAGGAAGCATATCATACCCTTCTATCTTTATATCTAATGTTACTGCATTAAGTATATATGGATCTGAAATAGACAGAGTAAAATTAGGGTAACAAGAGAAATAAACAGGGCCATCACAGAGAGTAGATTCTACCACTCCTAATAAGGAGTCATGAAATTTGTTGTGTCTTTTATCTCTGACACAAAGGATGGCAGCTGTGTTGAGACCTAGTTGGGTAGCAGGTTTGAGCGCTACTTGAACCATGCCAACATGGAGAAATTGATATTTTTCTCTGTGTTTCTCCATCAGGTCACTTGATAACAGGCTGAATGAACTGAAACCATCGTGGATGGGAATAGCCTATTCTACAGTCTTAATTACATAATCAAACTTGAAAGAAAAATTAGTATTAGATTTATAAATTGCAGAAGAAGAAATAGCTGGAAGTTTCCACTTAGCTAGATTTTGTTCAACATTTTCTAACATAAGAATCTGTTTGTTTTTGTTCTTACTTTTCTTCTTCATCTTACCTCTAGAGCTAGATGAGCTACTAGTAAAATTACCTAGACTTTCGAATAGTGTCACAGCTCGACTTAGGGAGCTATGACGATCCTAGGACACAGGAAGACATAAGGTCACCCACTCCCGTAGAATCCTTAGCTTATATAAAATTACTTATCAAATACCCATATCTTATTCAATTAAATAATAGCTTATAAAATTTGCAGAATAGACCCATAAACTTCTTATATCTTAAAAATAGTTCTTATAAACTAAAATAAAAGGAAAACATTTAAAGATAACTCAACAAAATAAAAGTCCAAATAATCCCAAACTTAAAACCACAAAACATCAATTTCCGGTCGATTCTCAAGTACTTCGCTTATTACTCCTGGAGCACTAAACCGAAGTTCACCAATACAAATGAATAAAGAGAACTCTACTATCTTCTAGGCAAAGTAATCACTCAAGTGGAGGAACAGGCTTGAGTTAGTTACCTTGATCAATCTTGCCATCCTGAAATATATAAACATAGAAAAGGATGAGTAGAAGACTCAGTGAGAGTAGATGCACACATAGGGTATGTAAGAAAATAAACATGGGCTCAATAACATAGCTTGGTTGCAAAAAAAATGAGGAATAAATAATAGGGTAGCAAAAACAACTTATAACTTATATTAACTTAGGAGTAGGGGCTATTACCTTCTCTACTCAACTTATAGTATAAGACTGATCAAGTCCTATGGTTAGCAATATTGGATCCCTACTAGCCAAGGTCTGGGTACTTTGCCCTATCCATAGGCATACCTTGTGCATAAGTCCAATGTTCACCCCACATTGAGAAGGGGTGTTTTTGCAGGCTTGAAAACGTAAACAATAACATATACATAGCAAGAGTTTAACTTATATTAGGACTCTTATGAAAGAGTCCTACATAGCTTGAAAGACTTAGTTTAAGGTTCACAACATCATTACATGTCATAATATAGCTTAATATGAGTTTTGGGTTCAAACAATCAACTTAAGAAAGAGTCCTACTTAAGGTGGGACTCATAAGCAAATATAGCTTATGAAATCATAGTCAATCAATGGACATGGAATCATGAAGGAAATCATTCAATCTCAAAGAAACCATTTCATATTTATAAAGAAATAAGAGTGTGCATTACAACTCACTTTAAACTCCTGTGCTCCTAGTTAACCGAGCTAAGTGGACCGCAGGGCTTGAACCTCTTTAACATCTACAACATAAATCAAATAATTTTTATTTAATTCATATATTCAATAACTTATCATATTTATGCATATTCTTACTTAACTTAAATGGTTGACTTGAACTAGGACTCCTAGTCCCACTATGAATCTTTGATCAAATAAAGTCAACCTTTAATATTTTTCCTTATTTTGTTTAATCTTGATGATTTAATATTTTAATATTATTTTAATATATTTAATAATATGTTTTAATTCATCTTAGGTCA
>CANTUT010001163.1:0-7500 GCA_947687605.1 Reutealis trisperma
TTATACATACAACCTAAGGCTAGGATCTAAGTTCATTACATGAAAGAGTAAGGGTGGCTTGTATAAGGTACCCATCACACTAGAGCAGCAATATAACTAACCACATGTGAGTCAAGGAGCCTCACATGAGTCTAGTAGTATGTGTATACTCATTACATCTTTGAAAGGATTAAAGGATTCATTGCGGGGTGGATGATTTCAGTATCGGTGAGTAGACCCAAAGAGGGTTACCCATTCGATGCTACTCACTATCCATTATTTTCCTAAAACTAGGCTGAATTACAAAGAGCTTATGCAAGTGATGCATGCAAAGTTACAATCATATTAAAATGCCAAACTTTTTTTAAACCAATTAGTAGTCCACTTATTTTTCCTTTTATTAAAAGAAAGTCACTCCCCAATGGAGTCGCTAGTTATTGCATGCCTCGCCTAAGCACTGGTTCGATCCACTAAAGAGAATCAAAATTGTAATACCCAAGGTTTCCCTCACCTATTAGAGTTAGTAATGGAGGCACCATGATGTCTATATATTGTATCTTTCAAAGCCTTCCTAACACACCTAGAACCATAACAATATCATAAAAAGGTAAATCCTAAATGACTGATGTGACAATGAGTAAGGAATGTAATGGATTCTGATAAGCACTTTTATAATAAAATGAAAGTCAAACCGAGTTTGAATTAATGGGACTATGTTAATAATTCCTTTGAAATATGAATCTAAGGGTGTAAAATTGAGGGTTCACACCAAGAAATGAGCATTTTAGTTTAAAGTTTTGTTTTATTTTTATTTTTGTTTTACTATTTCTCCTTGCTTTGCAAACTAAGTTGGATTGTGACTTTT
Organism: Reutealis trisperma; assembly: GCA_947687605.1. NCBI lineage: Eukaryota > Viridiplantae > Streptophyta > Magnoliopsida > Malpighiales > Euphorbiaceae > Reutealis > Reutealis trisperma. The sequence goes on from CANTUT010001163.1 coordinate 845, forward strand.
CGAGCTGACCCTTAAAGTTAAAAGTTTCTCATCATTTGAGGCAAGCCGCCGCACTTCGTCTGAGGCAAGCCATTGCTTGTCATCCAAGGCAAGTCGTTGCCCACCATTCGAGGTAAGTTTCCTTTCACTTTTCTTTTTCTTGTCTTTATTTATTTATTTCATTGTTCTAAGGCTCCTTGCTTGATGTTTGGTTTGCTAAAATAGTTAATTAGAATATGACTTAATTAACTCTACTTGGTAATCAATTAAAATCAATCAACTCAACCCTCTTTTAATTAATTAATTAAAACATGATAAAATGCTAAGACTAAACAAACCCCTTTCGCAAGAAAGGCGAATTACATGGATTTTGATTCCTATTTGAAGGGATATGTGTGAACCCTTAATTCTGCACCTCTCAGAATTACAAACCATTCAATCAGGAAAGGAATCAATCAAGGCTCTTAAATCATCATCAAATCATCTGAGACTTAGTAACGGGTGCAACGCAATTGGAATCATGGAAAACGGATGAGAAATGAGCGAGAACGGATGAAAACGGACAAAATGGGGCGAATCAGGGCAAATCACTGCACAGCTTTGCAGCATTGCCGCAGAGCCTCTTGCGATGCTGTAAAGCCTTATGCGGCACTGCTGCAGAGACCTCTATACTACCGCAGAGGCTTGTGCAGCACTGGCAGCGTGTTTCTGCTCCCATATTGGAAATTTCAGCCTTTATGCTTCATTCTTCCTCCTATATATAGAGGTGGTCTATCTACTCTTAAGACATAGACTTGAAGGCTTAAAAAGCACTAACTTCAAGTAAATTGCTTTCCTTTTACTCCTTGCTTTGCAAAGCACATTGGGTGATTTCTCCTTGATTCCTACTAAACCAGTTTAAGGCTTTCTGCCCGCTTATTTGAGGTAAGTCTCTTGCCCAAGGCTTGTGTCCGTTGTGTGGAGAAGGCAAAATTGCATTCTGGTGGTCCAAGGCTTATGTCTCTTGCGTGGAGAAGGTGGAATTGCGATCCAGTCACCTGCTCCATCTGTCCTATGTCCCTAAGCTGCGAAAGCATAAGGTAATCTTCTTTTCCTTTCTATTTGGTTATTATTTATTTTAGTTAGTTGATTAAATTGATTCATCTAGGTTGCTAGTTAATCAACTCGATAATCAATTAAATTAATTAATTAACTCAACCCTCTTTTAATTAATTAATCAAAATATGATAAAGTGGCTAGGCTAAACTAACTTCTTCGCAAGAAGGGAGAACTGCGTGGCTTCTGATTCCTATTCAAAGGGATACGTAGGCATGCTTGGTTTAGGCATCGAATCCGATTAAAATTAATCAACTATCCCCCCTATCACCTTCTTCACTTACTTTTGTATTTGTTTCTTTGCTTTATTATTAGGATTAGTTTGGGGAATGTGTGACTTCCCTATAACTCATATGGGCTAGAGGAGGTATTCCCTATGTTTGGGATTTTATTTGTAACATTAATTTTATTTTGGATTATTACTTATATTTATTATTGGAATCAATGATCATACATATTATAAATTGTCCATGCATCTTAAATTGTTCATGAAATATATTTCAAGTTACTTTTATATTACTTGGCCAAACATGTTTTGTTAAACTGAAAATCTAGTCCTCGAATCCTCTTTGGTTTCGAGGCTAGTGATCTTTTTCCTTTGGGTAATGATGGGAGTCAAATGGGTTTTTTTCCTTATATTTTCCCAAATAAAAATAAATTAAGGTGACGATTCTAAAATGATTTTCAAAGATAAGCTCGAGGGCTTCTTCGTGAGTTCTTTCCCAAATGAGCATTTCAATTCCCTTTAGCGAATCGGACCAGTTTCGGGCGAGGCCTCATAGTTGGCAACTCTACTAGGGACAAATTTTCTTTTTAAAAAATGAAAAAAATAAGAGGACTACTAATTGGTTTAAAAAAGTTTGGCCTTTTAATATAATTATAACTTTGCATGCATCACTTGCATAGGCTCTTTGCAACTCAACCTAGTTCTAGGAAAACAACGAATAGTAAGTAACATTGAGTGGGTAACCCTCATTGGGTCTATTCGCTGATAGTGAAATCATCCACCCCGCGACGAATCCTTTGATACTTTCAAATGTGTAACAAGTTTGTATGTACTGTTGGATCCACGTAAGGCTCTTTGACTCACATCTGGTTAGGTATATTGCTACTTTAGTGTGACAGGTACCCTAAACCAAGCTACCTTGTCCCTTTTATGTAATGAACTTAGAACTTGGACCTTAGGTTGTATGTTCTATAAAAGAAGCCTTATTGTATTCATGAAGTGACTTTTCATTCAAGCACACATACATTCAAGCATACATTCATCATCCAAGAACCTTGAAACAAGTGGAGAGTTCACCAAGCCTATGATTCGCTAAAATACCCATCCCTAAAGAATATCAATGCTAGCCCAAAGGTCTGTCATCTTGCTGTATTAACTTGGTCTTATACTCATGTTGTCTACCTTTTTCCTTATCACAAGGTACCTACAATGGCCGAGGGAACAAGTGGATTGAAAGAAAGTGGTCTGAATGCAACTAATACGGAGGAAGAGGCCTAGTTGAATTCATTCTTAACAAATCTTCTCTTAAAGCAAGAAAGGAATTTTCAAGCTGTTTTAGAGGCCCAGCGAGCCCAGTTCAAAGAGCAAAGACAGTCCATTTTGGAGGAGGTTCAAGCTATGATGAGTCGAGCCAGCCTTAGTTCAAATACTACACCAATTGAAACCATTCCAAACATGACCCAAGCTACTGCAAATACCTCTTTTTCCCCTAATATCCCTATTGACTTGACTGGTAAAGGAAAGGCTATAGTTGATGTACCTTGCATTCCAAATATCATTTCACCCTCTGTCCCAATTCTAGATGTTACCCCATCACCTATCACTTCCCAAATACCAAATGCCACTTATGCTACCACTCCTTCTCCTTTGAATCTTTTTCAAGCAGAGGAATTTTCTTCCCATATGAATGCTAAAGCCTTAATGGAAAAATTTGAAGTTATGGAAAAAGCCCTTAAAAACATTAAGAAACATGATGATGTGATTGATGCTAGTTCTTTAGCCCTCTTTCCTAATGCCAAAATTCCACCAAAGTTCAAAATGCCAATGCTGGATCGATTCAATGGGACAACATGCCCCTAAGACACACTTGAAGATGTATATGAGGGCAATGGCTCCTTTGGGGGTGGATAATGAGCTCCTTGCCCAATTGTTTGAACAATCTCTCATTGGAACTGCTATAAAATGGTTTTTAGGCCTGGATATAAGTAAGAAAAGGACTTGGGATGATAACTATAATACATTCGTTAAGTAATATGAGTACAACATTGAAGTGGATATCACAAGAAGAGATCTAGAGACTACCAAGCAGAACCCAAAGGAATCTTTCTCCTTATTCCTTACGAGGTAGAGAGAAAAAGCAGCCTAAATGGTGAACCGACCAACTGAGCAAGAGCAGGTTTATATAATTGTAAAGAACCTTTTGCCAGTATACCAAAATCATCCCTTCACTCAATACCTCCTGAGCTTTAAAGCCCTTATTACCACTGCCTGTTAAGAGTGGCCACATCAAAGATGAGACCAGCCATAATATATATAAGAAGAGTACTCCCTACCAAGCTAATGTCACTGCCTCAAATAATAATAAGGAAGGGGAGATATTTCCCATTTCTCATCATTAGCCATTAAGATTAGAGAGAAGGTCCTTTACTAAATTGGTGGTTCCTCTGGTTGTGGGTATACAAGAAAGCCTTAGAAGCAAAGTTAATCAAGCCTTGGAGCTAAGAGCTCCTCCTAACCCACTTCCTACAAATCATAATCCTAATGAATACTACGAGTATCACCAAAGGGCTGGCCACAAAACAGAAATGTATCAGAATTTAAAGCATAAGATACAAGATCTTATAGACAGTGGGGACATCATACCTCCCAAACCAATACCCAACATTTTCACCAATCCTCTCCCTAACCACCAAGTTAACCTCATCACCATCACTAACCTTAAAATTGATCCTATCTCTTTGATTCGGTCAGCTTCTGAATATTGTTGTGTTTTGGATTTGAGTAATCTTGTGGAAGAAATTGATGCTACAACTAGGAGTGGTAGGATCTACCAAGCACCTACCCAACAAGATGACTAGCCACCTATCCCACCCCCTGCTGAGAAAATGAAAGGAAGCACTGAACCTGATGAAGATCCTATCCTTAAGCATGTAACAACCCACACCCACCCTAGGAATTTTCGTGATAAATTGCTTGATTTAGAACTAATAAGGTTAAGTGTGTGTGTTTGTGTGAAAATTTATGATCTAAGTGATTGATGATGAGTATGTGGCATATTAAATTAATTTTAATATGCATAATATGTGTTGCTATTGTGAAATAAATGATTTACATGAATTGTATTTGCATAAAAGAATTTATTTTAAATAAAATGAATTTTCATGCACAAGATAATTTTTAAGCATAAAATAATTTTATGGGTATTTTTAAATAAATATTTTTGAGGGAAATGTTCCAGAATTAATAAGAAAAATATTCTTTTTATTTTAATTCAATTTAGCCGAATTTTTTAAAAGGAAAAGCCCAAATACCCAAAAGCCCACTGCATAAAAATTCTCCTAACCTATTTCATTAAGGGTAATAGTGGAAATTTCACTCCAACCCTAATATATATTCTAATTTTCGGCCAAACGAGGGTTTCCAGCAGCCATTCTCTTATTCTTTCTATATTTTGGCACAAAAACCTCTCAAAATAATTCTCTCTACCGAAATATTGAAAACACCTTTCCGTTTCGCGATTTCGTAACTGTAATCGTAAGTTTTTATTCTCTTTCGATTTCTAAACTGATTTCTATGAAATAAATTATGGGAAAATTATTTTGAACTGTTTGATTACTGATTTCTATAGATTCAATTTTGTTTGAGTGAATTTTTGGGAGAGAAAATTTATTTTATACCAAAAACACGATTCTTTCCGCAAGATTTCTCCAAAGGTGAATTCTATAGCTTAAAATCACAATTTTATTGCATAAACATCATAAAGGGGGGGGGGGGGGGGGGGTGGTGTTTGATTTGTGCATGGATGTATTCTAAACTGATTTTTGATTTATTTTGATGAAAAATATTGGATTAAATAATATTTTTGCATATTTCTGCGATGACTAAAAAGTTTTGAAAAACAAAAGAATTCAAGGTTTTCGTGTTAGGACTTGGAAATCAGAAAATTTTATTCTTTCATGAATATATGGCTGCCGATTTGTATGAATTGGTGTTCTAATATGATATTTTTTTTGTTTAGATGAAAAATAATGATTTGAATCATGTGTCTGTTTATCGCTGAAATAAACGAAATGCGCAAAAAGCGCGGAAACTCATGATTTTTCACCTAAACCTTTAAACTTGAAATTTTTTGTATAAACCCTACCTATGGCTGCCGATTCATGAAGGAATGTGTTCTAAACTGATATTTCAATGATTGAATGAAAAATAATGGTTTAAACAACCTGTTTGCATATTTCTGAAATGAACAGAAAATACTGAAAACAAGAAAACTTATGGTTTTGTGCACTATAATGCAAAAGATTGAATTTTTGTATATTCATAACACCAATAGTGGCCGATTCCTATGAATTTATATTCTAGAATGATTTTTGTTATGTTTACATGAAAAATCTTAGTTCAAACCATGTTTTTTACATATTTCTGAAATAGATGAAAAGCACGAAAAGAAGAAGAATTTGGTTTTTACCTTAATAATGCATTTGGCCTACATGAACAATTTTGTCCAAATGTTTATAAATTTTATGTGATGTGTTTTGATGATTATTGACTTATATGAATGTATAATAAATGATAAAATTGCATGTTAATTGAAGATATGGTCCTAGATGAGCTTAAATGCATTATGGTATACTTAAGGTATACTTAAGGTATCTTAACCATGTATTGTGATTAGAATGAAAATGTGATTGAGGAATTTGGAACTAGATGTCATGATGACTTGATGATGAATATATGGTTATGAATTAATGAAGTGAAAGGGACCATAAGAGTTAAACATGATGTTTGAAGGATTAATTGTTAAGTTGACATGTATGGAAGTGTAAAGTGAACTAAGATAATTGATAAGTGAATTGATATTGAGGTAATGATATTGTGATGACCTTAAAAAGGTATTGATATGATTGCAATGTGTTTTCATGTGAGCCTATAAGGCCTAAGTATGCAAGACTTTTAATGTCAACGTGCTATGTGCAAGTGATGAGTATACCTATAAGTGAACTCTAATGTGTATGCTATATGTGTATGGGTAGTTATGGGATAGGAGCATCATGAGTAAATAAATACTAAGTATTAAATCAAATATTATGTTAGAGTTTGAGGAGCTTTATAAGTGCAAAAGGGACTATGTGTACTAGGAGCAAAGGAACCCCAAGGTGAGTAAACATTGTATTCATTCTACAAGTGTGAGTAAACACTATGTTCATGTTACAAGTGCAAGTAACATTTTGTTATGTTATAAATATGTGATGACATGCTATGTAAGCCTTTGTGATCTTTTAGACCCAAGTTCTTTCCATTTTAAATATTATTATATGATTTTTTTGTCAAGCTTGGGTTGCCAAAGGACATTTAG
>CANTUT010001163.1:12500-75000 GCA_947687605.1 Reutealis trisperma
ACATGGCTAGATATGAAGTAGTCTCCTTGACTGATTTATATGCCGGGTATAACCAAATTTAGGACTGCTTTTGTGACTGAGTGGGGTACATACTACTACCAGGTTATGCCTTTTGGTTTGAAGAATGCAGGGGTGACTTACCAAAGAATGGCTACCACAATCTTTCATGACATGATACATAAGGATGTTGAGGTACATGTTGATGACATGGTAATCAAGTCTGAAACAGTAGAGGATCACCTACACACCTTAGGGCGATTTTTCTCTAGACTCCGCTAATATAATCTCAAGTTAAATCCCACCAAGTGTATATTTAAGGCATCATCCAGAGTGTTTTTGAGGTATATGTTAAGTAAGAGAGGAATAGAGGTAGATCTAGCAAAGTCGAAAGCTATTTTGGAGATGCCAACACCTAAGACAAAAAAAGAAATTAAAGGCTTCCTTGGATGACTATAATACATTAGTTGGTTCATAGCTTAGCTAGCAGACGTCTGTGTCTAATCTTCAAGTTGCTAAAAAAGGGAACCTTTAAACAATGGAATGATGATTTCCAAAAAGCTTTTAAGAAAATCAAAGAGTACTTGCTAAGTCCTCTTATATTGCAACCACCAAGACTTGGAAAGCCTCTACTACTGTACCTCTCCATCACAGAAGAAGCCATGGGGGTAATGCTCGCCCAAAATGCTGCTGAATCACATAAAGAAAATGCCATTTATTACTTAAGTAAGTGCATGCTCGCTCATGAGCTTAAGTACAATTAGATTGAGAAGTTATGCCTTGCTTTGGTATGGGTATGTCATAAGCTTCAGCATTATTTGAGTTCATATACTACACATGTCCTGGCTGACAAGAGTCCCTTAAAGTTTTGCATGGAAAGACGAATTCTTGACAATAAGATGGCAAGATGGATGGCGGTTCTTGCAACTTTTGATTTGAAGAATGTCCAGAGGAAAGCTATAAAAGGGAGTGTGATAGCAGATCAATTAGCCGCAGCCCCAATAGACAGTAATTGGTCAGAACCAGAATTTCTTGATGAAGAGATCATGCAAATTGAGCCTGGAGTCTAGAAATTGTTCTTTGATGGTGCAGCTAATAGCAAAGGGTATGGTGCTAGAATTGTTATAGTCACCCTTGAGGGAGAAAATCTGCCTATGGTTGTCAAGCTAGCTTTTGAAGTGATGAATAATGAGGCAGAGTATAAAGCCTGGATAGCTAGCTTGGAGGTTGCTATGAATTTAAGGATTGATTACCTGGAGGTCTATAGAGATTCAAATCTAATTGTGTCCTAAGCACTTGGGAAATAAAAGATAAGAGAAGAGCGTTTGGTTCCTTACCATAAGCGCTTGGATGATCTCGCAGAAAATTTTCATGAATTATCTTTCCATTATGTGCCTTGCACCAAGAATCAATTTGTAGATGCTCTAGCAGCACTTGCATCAATGCTAGACATGAGAGATGGGAAAATAATTAGACCTGTGTTGATTGAAGTGAAGCGAGAACCAGGGTACTATACTTTATGCATGAATATTCAACTGGCTGATTAGAAACCTTGGTTTTGGGACATCTTCAACTATCTCAAGAATGGAAAATATCTGGATGGGGCTTCCAAATCAGAATGAAGAACTTTAAGGCAGTTAGCTAGCAATTTCCTACCAAACGGAGATGTTTTGTATAAAGGGCCTAGGATAACATACACTTGAGATGCGTGACTGAAAAGGAAGCACAACAGATCATGGAATGGGTCTATGGAGGGGAAAAAGGGCCACACATGAATGGGATCGCGTTGGCTCAAAAAATTACAAATTTGGGATATTTTTGGCTTACTATGAATGAAGACTATGCGAAGTTTATACGAAGATGTCATAAATGCTAGATTTATGCTAAACTATAGAAGTAGCCTTCTATACCCTTGCAGCCATAACTACTCCTTGGCCTTTTGCAACTTGGGGCATTAATGTCATAGGAAGAATAAATCCCAAATCATCTACTAGTCATGAATACATACTTGTAGCGGTTGATTACTTCATAAAGTGGGTAGAAGCGGCATCTTACCGGGTACTGGATTCAAAAAGAGTGGCTCATTTCATCCAAACTAACATCCTTTGTAGGTTTGGAGTACCTTTTGAGATTATTATAGATAATGGGTCTCATTTTTAGAAAGAAGTAGTTAAGCTTTTGAAAAAAGAAAAGATCCAGCTTCACAGATCATCTCCTTACCAACCACAAACTAATGGGGCAATTGAAGTAGCAAACAAAAACATCAAATCACTCCTACAAAAGATGACTGATAATCACAAGCACTGGCATCAACAATTACCATTGGCTCTATGGGGATATAGGACTTCCATCCGTACACCAATTGGGGCAACTCCTTACTCGTTAGTATATAAAATGGAAGTTGTGCTGCCGATTGAGGTGGAAATCAGATCAGCTAAGATCATGAGAGAAAGTCAGATTGATGAGATAGAATGGATTAAAAGCTATCATGATAAGTTGAATGCTATTATAGAAAGGAGAATGGATGCATTGTATCAACTATAGGGTTATCAATAAAAGTTGTCTCGGCATTTTAACAAGAAAGTGAGGGATAGGGGATTACAAGAAGGAAACTTAGTCTTAAAGGAAGTTCAATCCCTAGTGCATGAACCTTGTGAACTCTTAATTTTACACCTTCCAGTATGCATTTGAACCTTAAAAGCACTTGGGCTCGATAAACAAACCTTTAGAAGCCGAAAACTCTCAAAGTGGAAAAAATAAAATATTTCTTTTTGGCATTTAAACCCTTTCAAATCATCCAGGACTGAGCAACGAATACAACACAATTGGAATCATGAAAATGGACGAGAAATGAACAAGAACGAGCAAAAATAGGTGAAACAGGCGAAAGTGGGGCTCGTTGCCGCAGAGGTCTGCGGTATTGCCGCAAAGACCTCTGCAAAACCGCAAAGGGCTCTGCAGCACTGCCGCAAAGGCCTCTACGGCAACTCCAGCAAAATTTTGATTTTTTTGCAATCCCACATCATATTTGAACAATTTCTATGCTCCAAACCTCCTCCTATATATAGAGGGTCTCCCCACACTTCAAAACACAAACTTTTAGAGCTTGAAAAGCATTACTTCAAGCAAAACGCTTTGTATTTACTCATTGCTTTACAAAGCAAGTTAGGGGGTTTCTCCTTGATTCCTACCAGACTATTTTAAGGCTTTTCGCCTGTTCGAGGTAAGTCTCTTGCCCCAGGCTTGTGTCACCTAAAGGCTAGCCGCTGCTCGCCTAAAGCTAGCCATTACTCACCATCCAATGCTAGCCGCCGCCCGCTGTCCAAAGCCAGTCACCGCTTGCTGTCCGAGGTAAGCTCTTTTTCCTTTAATTTTCTTTTAGTTTCTTTGCCTCTTTTAGTTAGTTAATTAAATTGATTCATCTAGGTTGCTAGCTAATCAACTTGGTAATTAATTAAATTAATTAATTAACTCAATCCTATTTTAAGCAATCAATCAAAATATGATAAAGTGGCTAGGCTAAACTAACCCCTTCGCAAGATGGGAGAACTGCGTAGATTCTGATTCCCATTCAAAGGGATATATAGGCATGCTTGGTTTAGGCATCGAATCCAATTAAAATTAATCAACTACCCCCCTATTACCTTCTTCACTTACTTTTGTGTTTGTTTCTTTGCTTTATTATTAAGATTAGTTTGGGGAATGTGTGACTTTCCTAGAACCCATAAGGGCTAGAGGAGGTATCCCCTAAGTTTGGATTTCATTGTAATTTTCACTCTCTTTTATTTTGAATTCTAATTGTGTATAAATTTTGTGGATTAAATGATCATGCATAGTATAAACTGTTCATGCATTTTAGTTTGTTCATGAAATATATTTTAAGTTACTGTTGTATTAATTGGCCAAACTTGTTTTGTTAAAATAAACCGAAAACCTAGTCCCCAAATCCTCTTTGATTTCGAGGCTAGTGATATTTTTCCTTTGGGTAATAATTGGAGTCAAATGGGTTTTTTCTTATATTTTCCCAAATAAACATAAATTAAGGCAGCGACTCTTAAAAACAATTTTCAAATCTATCAAAATAAGCTCGAGGGCTTCCTCGTGAGTTCTTTCCCAAATGAGCATTTCGATTTCCTTTAGCAGATCTGACTAGTGATTAGGCGAGGCCTCACAGTTGGCGACTCCACTGGGAACTAACTTTCTTTTAATAAAAGAAAAAAATAAGTAGACTGCTAATTGATTTAAAATGAGTTTGGCCTTTTAATATGATTGTGACTTTGCATGCATCACTTGCATAGACTCTTTGCCATCCAACCTAGTTCTAGGAAAATAATGGATAGTGAGTAACATCGAGTGGATAACCCTCCTTGGGTCTATTCGTTGATAGTGAAATCATCCACCCCGCGACGAATCCTTTGATCCTTTCAAAAGTGTAACGAGTATGCACGTACTGTTGGACCCACACGAGACTCTTTGGCTCACATGTGGTTAGGTATATCGCTACTCTAGTGTGATAGGTACCTAAATCAAGCCACCCTTACCTTTTCATGTAATGAACTTAGATCCTAGCCTTAGGTTGTATGTACCATAATTAAAACCTTGCATCTTTACATTTTCATGAAATCTTTTCCTCATGGATCTCATGCATCCATATTGTATAACAAAACATGCAGTCATCTTAAGTCTAGGTCAAACTTTGAACTGAAGAAGGGTCAAACATTCTTATCTCCATTCAAACATCTCCCCTTTGTACACCTCACTCTAACCTCCATTCCATTCACCTTTGCCCCTACAAACCTTAAGCCATCACCCTAAACCTTACCCCTTTACCTTAGCCTTTAACCTAAACACCAATACCCTAATCCTAAACCTTACTCCTTTACCTTAGCCTTTAACCTAAATACCAATACCCTAACCCTAAACCTTACCCATTTTACCTTAGCCTTTAACCTAAACACCAATACCTTAACCCTAAACTTTAGCCCTTTACTTTAACCTTTAACCTAAACACCAATATCTTAGCCCTAAATCTAAAACCTCATTTCCCTAGCCTTGACCTCAAACACCTCTAACCTTAAACACATTTACCTTAACCTTACCCAAAATGCCTTTGCTCTAAATTGTAACCTAAAAACATCTATACCCTCCTCTTACCCATACCTTACCAACCTAGCCATAAGACACCGTCGCCTAACATCCTTGGCCCATTACCTTCAAAACCAATCCATTCCCCCCAGATTGATAGATGCCTATAGCCTATACCCTAAATCATCAAGACACTACCCTAAGCCTAATGCCTTTGGCCCAACACACTACCCTAAGCTTAATACCTTTGACCCAACATAATATCCTTAAGCCCAACACCCGTGACCCATCACCCTTCAAAACCAATCTGTTACCCTTAAGCCTAGTAACTTTGGCCCAACACACTATCTTAAACCCAATACGCTTAGTTCAGTCTACTACCCTAAGCCCAAAACATCTGTCCTATCATGCCTTAAGCTTGAAAAATGGTTGGCCCATGACACAATAGGAAGCCTTTTCTCTTAGGATCTGCATGCCTATACCTTCATCACCTCTTTTGTTCCATACCCGTCACTTACCTTATTGCTTTGGTTTAAAGGTATTGATGACCCACCCACTTGATATGGCTTTCTTGACCACACTTATGACCAAAGTCCATAAGAAGCAAGAAGAACATTTCCAGGCTATCCTAGTTGCTCAGTAAGCCCAATTCAAGGAACAAAGGCAATTCATCATTAAGGAAGTTCGAGTTATGATTAACCAGGCCACCCTTAGCCATTCTAAACCAAACCTTATCTTAAACACGACCAATCCTAGCTCCAAATTCAAGCCAAACCAATCCATATCTAAACCAAGGTGAGGAAGTTTTCTCTTATTCAAACACTAGATTGCTCATGGAGAAACTTGAAGCCATGGAAAAAACCATCAAATCCCTAAAGCACTGTGATGATCTAATTGATGTGGACAGTTTAACCTTATTTCCTGATGCCAAGCTTCCTCCTAAATTCAAAATGCCTAAGCTATAAAGATTTGATGGAACCACTTGCCCTAAGACCCATCTAAAGATATATGTGGGGGTAATGAAACCTTTAGGAGTTAGCGATGAGCTCCTTGCTCAACTGTTCCAACAATCACTAACTGGTGTTACCAAGAAATGGTTCCTTTCACTAGACAAGAGCCAGAAAAGGACATGGGATGATATCTATTATGCCTTTGTTGAACAATATCTTTATAATAGTGAAATGGATGTCACTAGGCATGACTTGAAAACCATCAAACAGCTTCCAGAGGAGTCTTTCTCTATGTTCCTTACAAGATGGAGGGCTAAAGCTGCTCAAATAGTAAATAGACCAACAGAGCAAGAACAAGTAGACATCCTTGTCAAGAATGTACTTCCAGCCTACTGAGTCCACTTGTTAACCCAATACTTACCCACTTTTAAGGCTTTGATTGCAACTACATCAAAGGTTGAAGATTGCATCCAAGGTGCATCATTTCAACCTGAATTCCTCACCACCGACTCGAACAGTGATGAAGAACCCAAACCTAATTCAACCCCACCTTACCTCAGCCCCAAGTAGCATGACATAGAAGAGTTCAAGTTTAGTTGATCTAACCTATCTGAGATTGAATTCCAAGTATGAGTCTAAATATCTAAGTTTGTGTTTGAGTCTGAGTCTAAATTTGAGTCTGAGTTTGTAATCTTATTTTCTTTTATTTTCTGTCGATCTTGTCAATTCCTTTTTTGTTATCTTGTAATAAAATTTTCCATTATAATAAAACATTCACATCCTTTTAATTATTTATACACTTGTCTAAACATGGATGAGCTTTAAAAAAAAAAAGAGAGAGAGAGAGAAAAGGGAGAAAAAGAGAAATGAACATCAAATTAAATCCACCACAATTGAGGTGCCATCAATAATTCCTTTGCTAGCTCGTAATCAAAGAAGGTCCAAAAATAGACCTCTCATCAAATGATTGAAGCACAAAATCAAACTATATACCTCAACAAGGGGGCAACGAGATTCGTCAAATCCAAAATTCAAAGGTTAAAGCCCTTCAAAGTGAAGGAAAGCAGCAAATCATGGTAGAATATTTTCTCCCAAACTTCATTAATCCAAGCTTGTTAAGTTGAAAATCTGAAAAGGACAGCTTAGGCAAAAGTTAGAGTTAAAAGAGAGAGAGAGAGAGAGAGAGAGAGAGAGAGAGAAAGCTCATCTTAGTCATCTTCCTTCATATCATTCAAAGTTTGTCAAATCATATTCAATCAATCCATCTCGTCTCATATCTTCAAAGTCATCCATCCTCAATAGCTTGCTCATTCTCTAAAATGATATTGTCTTCCATGCCATTATCTCATAGTGAGGACATGTCTTTCTAGGTTGTCATCATCTTTTGTTACTCCATCTCATCACTGAGCTCAAAGAGCTTAAGCACAATCTCTCACATTCTTAGTCTGTCATGTTCCAATCTCATTGGGAGTATGATCTCCAAGTTGTCTCTTTTCATTAGTCCTTCAGCCACTCTTTAGGGCACTTCCTTTTATCCAGTCTGTCATTTACATTCTAGCCAACAAAGTGTCACTCTAAATATCTCTTCAATCTCAAAATGACAAGATTAGCTTGGGTTGTTCTTTTTCGTGAATCATGCTACACATAGCAAAATCATACAATCTCCCTGATCCTTTTCAAAGTTTCCAACCTGCCTTTGAACCATTCCCTAACTTTAAAATATACCATTCCATCTTTTCAAGTTCAAGTCTCATACCATCCTTTCCTTGGCAAAATCTCATCATCTTTTAAGGGCGAAGCCGATGGGCAGAACAAAGATCCTAAGTCTTTCCAGACTCATCATCATTAAAGCCAACTTTCTCTAGCATAACCGAAATTAAATCATGTCTTGTAAAGCTTAAGAAGAGCTCAAACCGCTCAAGTCATTTTATGTCTCATTGGCAAAATTTCATCATACTTGAACAGACCAAGCCTCCTTGGCAAATTACATCACCCATAAAGTCCAATTGAGTCAAAGCCTGCTAACCATTTGATGGGCATTGAAAATCTAATATAACCATGACAAAAGGCAAGCCCCTATCTATGAGCCTGTGGTATTCATATGACCAAAACCTGGGGCAAAGCCAACCATCTTCTAAAAAGGTCCAAAGTACCAAACCAAAAAGCCTTTGCCATGAAGTCTAAACTAAGAAGCCTTCACCTTGAAGCCCAAGCCTTCAAGCCTTCACCATGAAGCCCAAGCCCAAAAACCTTCACCATGAAGTCCAAGCCTAAAAACCTTCACCATAAAGCCCAAACCAAGAAGCCTTCACCATGAAGCCCAAACCAAAGAGCCTTTACCATGAAGTCCAAACTAAGAAGCCTTTACCATGAAGCCCAAGCCTAGGTGTCACCATGGAGCCCAATCCAAGAAGCCTAAACCTAGCTTTCACCATTCACAAAAGATCATAATCTCCTCCAAAGCCAAATATAACCAAGCCTTCCCCAACTAATTTCCTAGCCTGAGCCAGACCTAACTGAGCCTAAATCAGAACCTGATCAAGCCTTCCAAATGAACTTGACCAAGCCAAAGTCCTAGACCTGACTAAGCTTTCCACATGAACTTCTCCAAGGACAAGCCCTCTAAGCTGACTTTCCCCAAACCTTCCAATCTAATTATCTCCAAAAACCTGACCTTTCTGACTCAGCTCTCCAATTGAGCCTTAAACCAAAGTTAGACCTATCTAAACTGAACAGCCCGATCTTTTCCAAGATCACACCTTGCTTCTGCCTAGGCCAAACTGATAGCCATTAACCAACCAATCTCATACCTGACATGCCCATTTTCACCTCTAATCTAGCCTATCAACCAAAAAACCAAATGACCAAATCACTTTCTTCTATCATTCTAAAGTAGGGCCACATTCCTTCCAAATATTCACCTTTCTGAAATGGGGGCATCTGTCTCCTAAAGATCAACACTTTTATATCAAGCGGACCCTTCACAGGTTCAAGGTATTAGATCATTACATAATCATCTAGAATTTTTGTGTTGAACAGGATCATCACTTTCATTCCTACCAGAAAGGACCACTACTGTTCCTACCACTACTGGACAATTATCATTACCATTCCTACCAGACAGGATGGTCATATCTTCTTGATCCTACTAGACAGGATCATCACTTTTCATTCCTACTAAAAAGGACCACTACTATTCCTACTAGACAGGACAGTTATCTTTACCATTCTTACCAGACAGGATGGTCATCTCTCATATCCTACCAGATAGGATTGTCATTATCACTCTTACCAGAAAGGACCAATACTTTGCTATTCCTACCAGACAGGAATTACCGCTTCCAAATATACTGGGGGTATCCTCTTCGCTTCCAAATATATCGGAGGCATCCACTTTGCTTGCAAATATACCGAGGACATCCTCTTCACTTTTAAATATACCGAAGGCATCCACTTCGCTTCCAAATATACTTGGGGCATTATCTTTGCTTCCAAATATATCAGGGGCATCCTATTCATTTCACACTTATCAAAATTTCTTGCTGCTTCCAAATATACCAGAGGTATACTATTCATTCCAACCACTCCCAAATATACTAGGGTATCCTCTTCATTTCAACCACTCCCAAATATACCGAGGGCATCCTCTTCATTCCAACCACTCCCAAATATACCGGGGGCATCTTTTTCGTTCCAACTACTCCTAAATATACCGGGGGCATCCTCTTCATTCAAACTACTCCCAAATATACTGGGGGCATCCTCTTCATTCCAACTACTCCCAAATATACCATGGGCATCCTTTTCATCCTCAAGTTCACTGTCATCAGAATTGCCTTTCAGATAAAGATAATTTTGATGAGGGGGCAGCTGTGAACCTTTAATTTTGCACCTTCCACTATGCATTTGAACCTTAAAAGCATTTGGGCTCGGTAAACAAAATGCTCAAAATGAAAAAAATAAAATATTTCTCTTTGGCATTTAAACCCTTTCAAATCATCCAGGACTAAGTAACGAATATAACGCAACTAGAATCGTAAAAAACGGACGAGAAACGAGCAAGAACGGGCAAAAACAGGTGAAACGGGTGAAAGTGGGGCACATTACCGCAGAGGTCTGCGACACTACCGCAAAGACCTCTACAGAACCGCAAAGGGCTTTGCGGCACTGCTGCAAAGGGCTCTACAGCACTACCGCAAAGGCCTCTGCGACAACTCCTATGAAATTTTGTTTTTTTGCAATCCCACATCATATTTGAATAATTTCTATGCTCTAAACCTCCTCCTATATATAGAGGGCCTCTCCACACTTCAAAACATGAACTTCTAGAGCTTGAAAAGGATTACTTCAAGCAAAATGCTTTGCCTTTGCTCCTTGCTTCGCAAAGCAAGATGGGGGATTTCTCCTTGATTCCAACCCGACTAGTTTAAGGCTTTTCGCCGCCCGCCTGTTCGAGGCAAGTCTCTTGCTCGAGGCTTGTGTCTGCCACCCAAGGCTAGCTGCCACCCGCTTAAAGGCTAGCTGCCGCCTGCTGCCTGAAGCTAGCCGCTACTCGCCATCCAATGCCAGTTGCTGCCGGCCGTCCAAAGCCAGTTGCCGCTCGCCGTCTGAGGTAAACTCTCTTTTCCTTTAATTTTCTTTTAGTTTCTTTGCCTCTTTTAGTTAGTTAATTAAATTGATTCATCTAGGTTGCTAGCTAATCAACTCGGTAATCAATTAAATTAATTAATTAACTCAACCCTATTTTAAGCAATCAATCAAAACATGATAAAGTGGCTAGGCTAAACTAACCCCTTCGCAAGATGGGAGAATTGCGTTGATTCTGATTCTCATTCAAAGGGATACGTAGACATGCTTGGTTCAAGCATTGAATCCAATTAAAATTAATCAACTATCCCCCTATCACCTTCTTCACTTACTTTTGTGTTTGTTTTTTTGCTTTATTATTAAGATTAGTTTGGGGAATGTGTGACTTCCCTAGAACCCATAAAGGCTAGAGGAGGTATCCCTTAAGTTTGGATTTCATTGTAATTTTAACTCTCTTTTATTTTGAATTCTAATTGTGTATAAACTTTATGGATTGAATGATCATGCATATTATAAACTATTCATGCATTTTAGTTTGTTCATGAAATATATTTTAAGTCACTCTTGTATTAATTGGCCAAACTTGTTTTATTAAAATAAACTGAAAACCTAGTCCCTGAATCCTCTTTAGTTTCGAGACTAGTGATATTTTTCCTTTGGGTAATAATTGGAGTCAAATGGGTTTTTTCCTTATATTTTTCCAAATAAAAATAAATTAAGGTGGCGACTTCTAAAAAAAATTTTCAAATCTATCAAAATAAGCTCAAGGGCTTCCTCGTGAGTTCTTTCCCAAATGAACATTTCGATTTCCTTTAGCAGATCAGACCGGTGCTCGAGTGAGGCCTCATAACCCTAGAGGCAAATTTAGGCCAAATTGGATTGGACCTTATGTGCTTAAATGCATTCTATCAGGTGGAGGTGCAATTCTTATGGATTTGGATGGAATTGAATTCTCTAACCCTTGCAACTTGGATCAATTAAAGCGACACTTCATATAATGATGCATTATAACTAGAACTATGTGGTCTTGATTCTCCAAAATAATAGAGAAAAATATGTAATAGAAATAAGTTTTGTAAAGAGATACGTAGTTAGCCCTCATTGGGTGTGGTCCAAATCATTAATAAATTTTCTTTTGTGCCAAATTTTGTTGTTTCAATGTAAAAAAATAATAATAATAAAAAAAAGAATGAAAAAAAATGGAAAATGATGATGTTTTATTCAAAATTGGATTTAAGACGAATCTAAGAGTCTTGCTCACTAAAAACAAGAAAAAATAAAAAAATTCTGCCTAAAGTCCTAAATGATAGATCTCCTAATTGTCAGTAGTCCCTACCATAGAAGTGTCATCTTCTATCTCCTTAAGTAAAGTCACCCTCCTTATCTTCTTTGATGGCCAAGATATAGCAATCCACCATAAAGTATAGGCCTCTGTCTTATCAAAGCTACGAGATGGAAGAACAACATGAAAACCGCAGGCCCATCCATTAGTAACAGCTCTAGCCACTGTGGGAGTGATGAAAGTAGATTCAAAGATAGCTCCATCCGGGGGCACTCCTTGTGTATGACCTATTTAGCGCATCACCCTTGTTCCTTGGTAGAATGTCACCATATTCAAACCTAACAAATAAACCATCCTATAGCTATAACTCATAGTCATAAACTTCTTAATCTTATACCAAGGACAAAGCCACAGCAATTCCTAGGGGTTAAGTTCAAACAACCATTCAGTCCATTCCTTTTCAGAACTAAATTTCCTTACTATAGTGCGAGACCAATACCATGAAGCAGAGTAGTCCTTTTTAATAGGAGGAGAAACCACCTTCAGATGGTCTCTTAGCTAAATCTGTGCATAAACATAGCTAAGTAAGAAAGGAAAGGGGAAAGAGAAAGGAAAAGGAGGAAGAAAAGCATACCTGCAAAATGATTGGACTCACAGACCAAGGCTCATCACTTTTGTAAGCTCGGTCCAAACTAAGGATTGTTTCCACTAAGATAATCCCAGCTATAGAGTGACCTTCGGCCATAAGAAAAATTAGCTTGGTTATCCTAATGTTCCCCCAACCTATTAAACCTATAAAGAGATAATCGACAATTAGACAAAAAGCTAAAGCATTCATCCTATGATCTTGCCATTCCTTGTCTTCAAAGCCTCGGGGATCATAGAACTTGGTAATTACAGCAGTCAGGTCCACCCAATCATTCATGACCATAGGGCTAGTAGTTGCAGTGTCCAATCCCAAGTGCCTCATAAATGAATTGAAGTACCCTACTCTTAGTATGGGGGCAGCCAAGTCAGCTTCAGGATTAGATCCCAGTAACACACTAAATTCTTCAAAAGTAGGGCACATTTCATCCGTGCCAGTCCCAAATCTAAAAACATGCACCTCAGGATCTCATAATTTTAGACAAGCCCTCAAAAAGTCTCAATC
Organism: Reutealis trisperma; assembly: GCA_947687605.1. Lineage (NCBI taxonomy): Eukaryota > Viridiplantae > Streptophyta > Magnoliopsida > Malpighiales > Euphorbiaceae > Reutealis > Reutealis trisperma. Next base: position 25,552 of record CANTUT010001163.1, read on the forward strand.
CATTTGAACCCCCCTCAAGGTTGGCATGGCACTAATCCCAAAAGTCTCTAAGTTAATGCGCTCCACTTGCTCAAGGTTTTGGTCCATAAATGCATTAAATGGCTAAAATAGGGCTCTATGAGTGAAAAGAAAAAGGGAAATTAGAGGAAAAGATGAGAGAAAAGTAAAGAGAAGAGAGCAGGAAAAGTGTTGTAAAAGTTGAATTGCAGTTGTGAGGATTTCTAAGCCATAAGAGGGGTATATATAGGGGAAAATTGAAAATTTTTGCTGGGATTGCCACAGAAGAGTGTGGGTTTCCTCAAGTCTTTTTGCAGCATTGCTGTAAACATCAATGCAGTGCTGCAAGCTACTTTACAATAGGCGCATAAGGCTGTGTGGCACTGCATAAGACCACCGGTTGCCGCACCCCTGCTGCACATTACCGTAGGCTATCGTGACCCTTCCTTTTTATAGATCAAGCAGTATTTGAGAGGAATTTGATAAAAAAAAAGGGGGAGAGAGCAAAAGAGAAAGATGGTGGAGCCCTATCACGCATTCATTCATAGAACAAGTGCATTCATAACATACATAAGTCAAATCCTTGCATAATCAATGCTATCCTCAAGCGATGAACCGTCTCATAGTTATGGCGAGCCCAATCCTCAGGGATCTACATAAGGAAAAGATAAGTAAGAAACTGCATTAAGTGACAAAGAGTAAGCTCAGAAAGGGGGTAGAAGCACATACCTCACTTACATGATCTGGAAATGGGATAAAATCAACGGGGAGGTCATGAGGGATCTCATATCGAGCCAAGCCATGATTAGGAGAAACATAATTCAAGTCCTCTGTTGCCCATAAGTAAGTGAAAAAACTCACCTGCTCACTCGGTCCAGCCCTATAAGAAGGGGCATCCGCAGCAGACCTCAGACCACTACTCCTCCTAGCAGCAAAAGTATGAACTGATCCTATGGTAGAAGATCTATAACTAGAATGGGCCCATCCTGGAAGAAATGGGATGCAAGGTAGTAGGCGATGCATGCAGAAGCTCCTATAGTCACCCTCAAGATCCAAGAAAGGCTCACTTGGAAGGCCTGCTACTAATGAATCCTGATCAAGGTGCATAATCCATATCGCATCTTAGCAGGGGGATTAGCTAGGACAATCCTCTCTCTTATAATCTGGCCGCGAACTCTCTCACCAAGAGAAAACATGGAATCAGTGCGAAAACATAAAAGGAGGTGGCGAGAAGACAAAGGCATACTAGACTCATAGTATGGAGTGATGAGTTAAAGTCTGTCAGCAAAAGGTAACCACTGGACCTGTGAAAAAAGAACAATGGGGAAAAATAGAATATCAAAATGAGTGATGAAGATGATGTGCCAAGCATATGTGTATACCTGTGATGATACTAAACAAGAGAAGAAATCTCAAATATGGTTAAAATCATATCTCTCCTAATGATGGCGTTTCTGTGTTTACCAAAGATAGTTCGCTCGGGATATGATTTTCTATACGATCCCTCAAAGCAGGAGCAAGAAAAGAAAAGTGCTCATAGGCCCAATACTACACAAAGGAAAATAATCATAAGACATAGGAATAGTGGGTACAAGATAGAAGCATACCTCCCAAATGATATGAGTCCCTCCTAAAGCAGCAACCATGCCTCGAGATAAGTCGGACATCTCTCGATACATCACACACAAAGCTACACCTCCCCAATCAAATTCTCCAATAATGGATAAATCCTCCAGTGAGCGCAGAATATTCAGATCAATGGTATCCCTCCGCGTGTGGCAGAATGAGAAGCCTAATATCATTAGAATCAGCAAGCGGCAGCTTGCTCATCCGAAAGGACTCCTACATCATAAATATAAATGTCAATTTGCCCTCGGAGCCAAGAATGGGGGACATGTGGATCACCTTGGGGAGGGTTAATGCCCAATAAGTCAACCATAGCCTCTGATGAGATAGAGGTCTAAGTAAGATAAAGCTCTAAGGCTCGAGGTCGAAATGGTAGACCAGTTAACATCGTCAAGTCCAAAGGGGTCACGGTCATCTTCCCACATGGAAAGTGAAAAGTGTTAGTGGTATCCCAACACCTCTCTGCCAATGCTCGTAGCAAAGGAATATTACCCTCTCATGTATAATCTAGGGATAGAAATCCTAGCAGTCCAGATGGCTCAATCAACCCTCGAACTTAGGGATGAGTTTCCAGGTAAGTAGAGATGGCAGATAGATTTGGTCTACTGCTTCTCAATCTAATAGTTGTAATCTTTGTAAAAAAAATAAATAAATTATTTTACATGCATATATTTTCTATGAACTAACATTGCAACAGGAAAGAAGGGCAAAGCGATAAATACCTCTATGACACCGGTACTAGACACATGGTGCTCCAATTCTTGTAGCAAGTCTGCTGGGTTAGGATCATGCCTTGGTACTTGGTAGCTCCTGGTATGGCGACTATTGGAGGGGGAAGCCATTTTAGAGAGAAGTCAGAGAGAATGGTTTCTAAAGAGAGAACCAAAATTTGACAAATGAGAAAAGTTGCAAAAAGTGAGAGGTGGCACGCTTTTATATAGTACCTTTTGCATAGTAACTTTTCACACAGGAATGCAGTAGTGAACTCGTCTCAAGTCAAAATTCAGAACAACAATTTTCCATATGATTGCAATAGTCTCCTCTAAGCATCTGACCACTGTTACTCAAGATTCAACATGCAGAAGATTTTTATAATTACAGACATATATTTTGCTCCTACCAGATAGGGCTGATAATTTGCTAATCCTATCGAAAAAGATGATTGTGCCTACCAGAAAGGACCAATGCTTTGCTATTCCTACCAGATAGGAATATTACTCTTAGATCCTACTAGATAGGATCGTCATTATCACTCATACCAGACAGGACTAGTGATTTGTCATTCCTACCAGACAGGAATATTACTCATAGATCCTACCAGACAAGATCGTCATTATCATCCTACCAGACAGGATCATCATCATCAACATCATCATAACCCATCAGATAGGATTATCTTCATTTCCATTAGAACTTCCTGATGCTCCCAAATATACCAGGGGCATCCTCTTCATTCTAAAGTTCACACTCATCATAACTTCCTGCTGTTCCCAAATATACCGGGGGCATCCTCTTCATTCTAAAGTTCACACTTATCAGAACTTCCTGCCATTCCCAAATATACCGGGGGCATCCTCTTCATTCTAAAGTTCACACTTATCAAAACTTCCTGCCGCTTCCAAACATACCGGGGGTATCCTCTTCATTTTAAAGTTCACACTCATCAGAACTGCCTACCAGAGAGAGTAATCCTAACGATGGGCGCAACTGTGAACCCTTAATTCTACACCTCTTAGAATTACATATCATTCAGTTAGGAAAGGAATCAATCAAGGCTCTTAAATTATCATCAAATCATCTGGGACTCAGTAATGGGTGCAACGCAATTGAATCATGGAAAACGGACGAAAACAGGCAAAACGGGCAAATCAGGGCAAGTCATCGAATGCCACAGAGCCTCTTGTGGTGCTGTAAAGCCCTCTGCAGCACTGCCGCAAAGACCTCTGTGGTGCCACAGAGGCTTATGCGGCACCGGCGGCTTATTTTTGCTTCCATATTAGAAATTTCAGCCTATATGCTTCATTCTTCCTCCTATATATAGAGGTGGTCTCTCTACTCTTAAGACACAGACTTAGAGGCTTAAAAAGTACTAACTTCAAGTAAATTACTTTGCTTTTGCTCCTTGCTTTGCAAAGCACATTGGATGGTTTTTCCTTGATTCCTACTCAACTAGTTTAAGGCTTTCTGCCTGCCTGTTTGAGGTAAGTATCTTGCCCAAGGCTTGTGTCCATCATGTGGAGAAGGTGAAATTGCATTCTAGTGGTCCAAGGCTCGTATCTCTTGCGTGGAGAAGGTGAAATTATGATCCGGTCGTCTACTCCATCTGCCCTACGTCCCCAAGCCCCGAAAGTGTAAGGTAATCTTCTTTTCCTTTCTATTTGGTTATTGTCTATTTTAGTTAGTTGATTAAATTGATTCATCTAGGTTGCTAGTTAATCAACTCAATAATCAATTAAATTAATTAATTAACTCAGCTCTCTTTTAATAAATCAATCAAAACATGATAAAGTGGCTAGGCTAAACTAACTTCTTCGCAAAAAGGGAAAACTGCGTGGGTTCTGATTCCTATTCAAAGGGATACGTAGGCATGCTTGGTTTAGGCATTGAATCTTATTAAAATTAATCAACTATCCCCCTATCACCTTCTTCACTTACTTTTGTGTTTGTTTCTTTGCTTTATTATTAGGATTAGTTTGGGGAATGTGTGACTTCCTTAAAACCCATAAGGGTTAGAGGAGGTATCCCTTATGTTTGGGATTTTATTTGTAATGTTAATTTTATTTTGGATTATTACTTGTATTTATTATTGGAATCAATGATCATACATATTATAAATTGTCCATGCATCTTAAATTGTTCATGAAATATATTTTAAGTTACTTTTATATTACTTGGCCAAACATATTTTGTTAAACTAAAAACCTAGTCCCCGAATCCTCTTTGGTTTCGAGGCTAGTGATCTTTTTCTTTTGGGAAATGATGGGAGTCAAATGAGTTTTTTTTCTTATATTTTCCCAAATAAAAATAAATTAAGGTGGCGACTCTAAAACAATTTTCAAAGATAAGCTCGAGGGCTTCCTCGTGAGTTTTTTCCCAAATAAGTATTTCGATTCCCTTTAGTGGATCGGATCGATGCTCGGGCAAGGCCTCACAATATGTAGGCATGTTATTCCAAGTATCAAATCCAATTAAAATAAACAACCTTCCTTCTTTTTCACTTTATTCATATAGATTAGGTTTTGTCCTTTTTTTTTTTTTGTTTAATGTGATGTTTTAGGATTATTTTTGGGAATGTGTGACTTCCTTAGAATCCCACAAGGGACTAGAGGGAGTATCCCTAATTTGATTTGTGCTGTAAATTTAATTCTTTCATTTGCTTTCATCATTTAATTGTTTTATTGCTTTTATTATTTTGTTCTTATTGCTTTCTTCATTATTAAATGAATTGTTCATACATCCTAAATTGTTCATTTATTGATAATTGTTCATGAAATTATTTTTTTAAAGTCATTTTGTATTAAACTTACCAAACTATTTTTCTTAAATAAACCAAAAATCTAGTCCTCGAATCCTCTTTGGTAATCAAAGACTAGTTCACTTTTTTTTTTATTAGGATAAAATTAGAATTATTTACTATGGTTTTTACCTTAACTTTTTCCCAAATAAAAATAATATTAAGGTAGCGACTCTACCATCTTTTCAAAATCAACCAATTTGAACCCTAGGGTTCTATCGTGAGACTTTTTTCAAATGAGTATTTCAATCCCACTTAGCGGATCGGAGTAGTGCTCGAGTGAGACATCACACCCAATTATTCATGATGAATATTCCAAAAAGCACCATAGATGATGAGTTGATCCCTTTGGATACATCTCTAGTATAGGAAGAGTCATTCCAGTACAATGACCCATCCAGGAGTTACCTAGAATGGAAATTCCCAAAGGTAAACATCAATGTTATTTACAGTAAGTCAAAATTCAATTTCAGATCAACACTAGATGTCTCCTAATCTAAGTCAACCACTCAAGCTTCTAGCATAGAGCTAGTAACATTGGATGTACCCTTAATTAATTTGCCAAAAATTAAGGAGATGTATACAAATCCAAGGGAACATACCAATACATCCATATTGCTCTCATCCAAGTAGGACTTATAACATTGTTCAACCTGCCAGCAAATAGCCCTATGGTAGCAGCTATACTAGATAAAAGATGGAATCTGTTCCAAGATTAGCTGATATTAGGAGTACAAACTAACCTAGCCTATGGTCCAATCTAGTTTCAATCCTGTCCTAATTACATAATGTCTTTGAGTGATAGGTATTTGGGTAATTCATTAGCTTTAAGAATAAAATAAAAAAAATATGAATAAGAATAAATACCCAGGCTAAATATTTAGCATATCACACTAGGATTATTTTTAGATTAATAAGTAATACCAATCCTGGAGTGAGGAACATCTCTAAGATAACTTGGTTGTTCAAAGAAGGGTCAGACAATTATAAAAAATTCAAAGGAAAAGAAATAAATCCTTTAGAATAGCTGGGTTGGCTAAGAAGTAGTAGAGACCTCAAGGTCAATAGGATCTCCTCAAATTATATAAATGGGTAAAAATATCACTTTAAGGTTGGAAGAACCTAGAAGAAATACCAGAATTTCTTATCCTCCAAGAAGATTTACTTTTGCAGTCCCTAGGCAAAATTCACAAAGAATGTCTGCCCTATATGTGAATTTAAAAGAAATTCCTAAGGCATCAAATAAAAAGAAGGATGCTCAATCATCATCTTCAGACAATAGAAAAATTGTAGGACACAAAACCTTTAGTTTACCTATTTATGAAGATGAAGAAAGTCAGGAAAGAATATGTGTACTGAAATATGTAAGTCTTATTCCTGAGGTTGTAAAAGAAATTAAAAAAAAAAAAATCTCTCAGCAACGGTCAATTCCCTTTGAGGAAGTATGGAGAATGGTTTGTCCAAAATCCATGGGATCATAAAAAATATTTAGTACAGAAGAGTCATGTATGAGTGCTTATATTTCTTCAACATTAATTTCTTGATTATTTTGAGTATTCTTTGGATGCATTAGTTGATATAAGTGCAACAATCAATAATGCTAGACCCAATGCACTTCTTGATAAATGGTGGAAACCATTGACTGAGCCAATGGTATTAAGAATGGCAGGTGAAGAATTCAACCTAGTCACCCAATATTAATTAGTGATAAAAAATTAATTATTGATAAGATTCTTGACTTCCTAAATTAGATACAGATATCATCTTAGGTGATGCATTCTTAAAAGGGCAAAAAGAAAATAGGCCTTTTGTGCTACATGACAATTACGTATCATTAGGGGTACTAGATTTCCATCTCTAAAATCACCTAAACTTAAATTAAAATTTGGATTTTATCCTATTAAAATTTCAGAGTTATATGGATCTATTCCTTGTGAACCAACATTCAAAGTGAGAACCCAGTGTGGTGTATCTTAGGTTGATTGTCTATTTGATTGTGATAAAAAAGAACTAAATGGTACCTTATGGTACGATGAATTCTACTTCAAAGTGCAAGGTATAATAGAAAAACCTATTGCATAAAACATCCAGCTAAAAGGAACCAAATGGGATAAATTTATTGTTAAATTAGCTGATAACTTTAGTAATGATCTATTAAAGTTATAGGTTCTAAAAGGCATAACTGCTAAATTAGAACTAAAAGATCCTAGTACTATCATTTGCACTAGAAATATAACATATACTAATGAGATGATAGAGGAATTTGACAAGCAAGTTCCTAAATTACTTGAAAAAGGCTTGCTTAGAGATAGTAACAATCCACATTCTAGTCTAGCCTTTATAGTGATTAACCAAGTAGAGCAGGTACGAGAAATAACATAAATGGTTATAGACTATCATCAAGTAAACAAAGTTACAAAAGATGATGGCTATAAGATCCCCATAGCAGAAGATGTAATTGATAGAGTAACTTTGAAAATCTTAAAAGTGGTTATTGGCAGGTAAATATGGAAGAAAATTCTATAGCACTTATGGCATTCAATGCTTCTCAAGGGATATATGAATGGTTACTAATGCCATTAGGCCTAAAAAATGCTCTGTGTGTGTTTCAATGCAAAATGGACAATGCTTTCAAAGTATTGAAAAAATTTTGTGTGGTCTATATAGAAGATGTGTTAGTTTTCAATCAAAATGAAAAAGAATACATGAGTCACTTTGAACAAGTGAATGATATACTTAAACAAGAAGGTATGATCTTGTCTGAATGAAAGATAGAATGGTTTCAAGAAAAGGTAAAGTTTTTAGGGACAGAAATAGAAAAAGGTAAAATTAGGCTTCAAAGCCATATCTCTAAAAAACTTGTTAATTTTCCTGACGAATTAGAACATAGAAAGCAATTATGCTAACTATGCTAAATAGTTCGTGAAAAATTTTTCCAAATACTTAAGAAGGATATCCATAAAAAAATTTGATAAAAATAATTGGTTTTGGGAAAAAAAAAGACACTCAAGTTGTCATTCATGTAAAAGAAAATTGAAAATTTGCCTTCTTTAAATTTACCATTAGATGATGATGAGTTAGTTTTGGAAACAGATGCTTCAGAGAGTTGTTGGGGTGCAGTCCTAAAAATTAAAGTAGAAAACTAGAACAAATCTACAAGTATTAGTCTGGAACCTTTAAAGGAGTAGAAATTAATTATCCAATTCATGAAAAGGAAGTATTAGATGCAAAAAAGGGTATAAAAGCTTCTTATATCTTTTTGGCTCCAAAAAGGTTTGCTATTAGAACATATTCAACTTATTTTAAGAATTTTTATAAATCTAAATCTCAAAGAGGCTAGGCAAACTAGACTCTTGAGATTGCAAGAATTATTTAGCTATTATAGATTTGATATTGAATATATTCCTCCTAATAAAAATGTAGTAGTTGATTCCTTTTCGTATGAATTATCTAATTTTGCAGATGGATCTTGTTGCCAAAAGCAAGTTGTGCTGGATTTGCAAAAGAAAGGGTCACACCCAAAAATAGTGCACGAAGAAAGGTAAGAATGGGAGTAAAGACTCCAAGAGCATTAACTTTGGTTCTTCAAGAACAAAAATAAAAGTGGTAGTTCCAAAAGAGGTAGTGTGATGACTATGTAAATATCAAATATAGTATTCAAATGTCTGAGGAAGAAAACAGAGAGTTTAAAAGAACTAGTTGGCCAAAAAAAGGCTAACAAAAAATCTAAGGGAAAAGCCTCAATTCAAAAGAATATAAAGAGAAAACTCTTAGTGTCTCAGGCACGTAATCCTGAAAATTTCTATTTAGAAAAGGTAGGCAAAGAATTTGGTGTTTCCTTTGGAAAGATAAAAGAATGGAGGGATGGATTTCATCGAAAGGATGAAGTTATTTAGGATGGTATGGGAAGTCCAAAATACCCAACTCCTTCATAGGAGGAGAGCCATGATGGCTCAAACAAGGCTAGTGGAAGTGCTAATGAATCTTCACAGATTCCAAACCAAAATCCTAGTGAAGAAGATTTGCTAGGAGAATCATCAGGCAAATATGACTTTAATGTATTTTACTCTAAGCCTTCTAATGCAGAAATACCTAAGGAGTCGATTAAAATCTCAAGTTAGGAAAAGTCTAAAAAAGACAAAGAGAATGAAACTTTTGATTGTGATTTTGATTGGGATGTAATTTTAACTAAGCGAAAAGAACAAAGAGAAGAACAATTTCATAAAAAACGTCACAATGCAAAATTCTAAAAATGAATATGATGATATTCATGAGAAATTCATACAAGTCATGAGGTTGATGACCCTGAAGTTGATAATAGTTACAAGGATGAAAATTCCTTGTACTTTATGAAGTATGATTATGATTTCTCTAGAGAAGGTTCTATTTTGTGTTTTGGATTGCAGGGAGGACTACAGAAAAAATTTCAGCAATTGTAACACGTTGTAAAAAAAGTTGTTTCTTACATAGCTTAACTAGAAAGACATCTTGATGCCCTAAAAATGGATGAAGAAGCCTTCCTTTAAGAAATCACAGAAAGAGGAAGACTTCTTGAAGAAATGTGTTCATATATTCCCAAAGAGGTAGCATACACTAGAAAAATCAAACAAATGGACTCAATTGATCATTCTCCAAAAGATTGTTCTATGCGTTATTCATATATTCATTAGCAATAATATGGAGGCCTATTCTTGAGAGTTGAATTAGAGATGGCGAAAGAAAGCCTCTCTTATACAGAGGCAGGCTTAATAGAGATTATCAATATAAATGATAAGGCTTTGTGTAAATCAATTTTAGAAATTGTGCAATAATCCTTAGAAATTTTAAGACTATATTCAAGGATTATTTCTTGTTACATAATTATCACAATTATAGATTATGGTGAGGATGGATTAGTCCAATATCCTTATCAGATATAGGATCTCCATCCTATTATGGCTAAAGAATTTGTTGAACATCAGTAGGTTAATAATCAAAATTTAAAATCCATTTTAAAATCTATAAAGAAAATAAGATTATAACCAAAGCCCTGAAGATTGAGAATTTTAAAGCTAGCCTGGAGAAGGAAGTATATGCAAACAATTATGTCCTTCTCAGAGATGGTAAAATTTTTGTTACTATCTAGTCTACTTATACTCTAATTGTTAAATCAACATCTATGATAAAGGGATGAGAAGAAGCAAAGAAATTATTTCATAGATTAGTTGATCGAGATCCTAGTCTAGACTTTCAAACATAAATCGTGAAGGTTTGGAAGAAGGTTGCTAAATTCAAAGAGCAGTGCCTTGCAAAAGAGATGGCAAAGGGTTGCAAAAATCTCATAGAGGATATGGATGCCCCTGTGACCAACTCAATGATGGAGAGACAATTTCATCATCCATGACATCAACCTTAGTGTGCATAATTGAGAGTGGCTATAGATGCTAAAGCAATATATGACAAAAGGTGCTTTAAAATTTGTGGTGCTAAAGAAAAAAACGTATCTTATTAGGAATCCTTATCACCTTACATGTGAAGATAAAGATATAAAGTACTGTCCTTGTAAACAGCTGAAAAATAGTACTATAAGCACTAGCTTTCTATTTATTTTAATTATTGTTAGTATACATTAATTATTTTTGCTTTTGAGCTGGCAAACAATGATATAAACACTAGTTTTTGTAAATTCTATATATAGCTCTTCACTTGTTGAGCAAAGGGAGAAAAAATTACTTCAGAATTTCTATATAAAAGAATATTCTCTCACATCCATAATGCTTATTGTCTTTTTAAGTCTTTTGTTTGAAGGAACTTTACTACCATATGCGTTTGTTCTTCAAAATGGTCTGATAACTAGGAGAGTTAAGTCCCATTAAAGAGAGAAAAAAGGCTACCACAACCTCCAACCTCAACTAGGTACTACTCGTGATAAGCTTGAAGGAGAGCTAAAGCATTTACGAAAGCTTAGTGGACCCAGTCTACAAGGTATATATATTTTATAAATGTTTTATGCTTAAGCATTTATGTGTTCTAGCCGATCTACTAATAGAAATTGGCTTAAAGCTTTAACTTTGACCCAGGCTAGAGGGGAAGAGTTGAGTGCTAGTCTTAGATTGCGAGATCTTATATTTGTTCTGTATGAACAAAGAGTTAGAGAATTAACCAACACTCTAATTAAGATCAAAAGACTTAGTAAGCCAACTGAAGAAGATATTGAACTTAAGAACTTTCTAGACAAGAACTTGAGTTTAATAAACTTCATTATTTAGAAAGACTTGGTGCTTTGGCATGAGTAGTGGATGAGCAATAAGAAATCCAATTGTCCTTATCTTGATTATCATCACCTAGATTATAGTATAGGTAAGGATATGGAAATAAGATTATTAAATTCTATTATAGATCGGTTGGACTCTTTAAATAATTCATTAGAAAAATTTTCTAAGAATTTAAAAGAGTTAACTCTTAGACATAGTGAATTTGAGAAATTTTTTTCTCAAGAAAAGAGGCCCTCTAGATTTTGTTACTAGTTCTTATTACCATAATGAGTACAAGAAACTAAAAGAAACCATAAACAAAAGAATACACTTTAAAGATCCTTAGGAGTAGCTCTCTATTTTTCGCCTTTAGTAAGAGAGAAAATAGACTCACGCTAAATGGTATCAGAGCCCAAAGGTGAGTGAATTTTAAGTTTTGATTTCTTTGAAAAGATAATTATGATATCTCGCCCGAGCACCGGTCCGATCCCCTAAGTGGGAATCGAAATGCTCATTAGTAGAAACTTCAAGATTGGAACTTGCTATGAGTTCAGACAATTTTATTTTGTAAATTGTTATTTGTAAAAGGAGTCACCACTTTAATTTTGTTTATTTTAGTTGGGAAAATTAAAGGAAAAACCCAATTTGATTGACTGCAAAATTATACCATTTATCCTAAGGAAAAGCACTAGTCCTCAAATAACCAAAGAGGGCTCGGAGACTAAGTTTTGGTTAAAACAATACAAAAAATTTAGTTTGGCTTAAATACAAAATAGCTTTTGTAAAAAAAAGAAGTTTTTATGTATGCATAAACAGATATAATATGATATATGAAATAAATAATACTCGTGCAATGCATGATAAATATGAGATAATGATAATTACAAGATGCAAAAAGTAAAGGAAAACTACTTAAAACTATTAAAAGTCAAAATGACAAAATCAACGAATCTTTCCTCTAGCCTTTATGAGTTCTAGGAAAAGCACACATTCCCCAAACATAATCTAAACAACTAAAGTAAGAAAAAGTAATAAAACAGTTGTAATAAAAAGGACTAAAGTTTTAACTTTTATTTAAGAAGAGCAATTTCAATCCTAGACTGTGAAGAAGGTGATAGAGAGAAGAAGTTAATTTTAGCAGAGTTGAATGCTTTAGAGACAGCAAGCCTGTGTATCCCTTTGAATGGGAATCAAACCCAAACAGTTCTTCCTTTTTGTGAAGGAAGGGTTTTTAAGTCATTGCCTTTGTTATCATGTTTTGATTGATTTTAAGGGCTTAGGGATTTGTTAATCAAGTCAGATTTTAATTAACAAAAATTAGATCTTTCCAGATTTAGATCTTGAAATTGAAATTGAAAAGGAAAAGGAAAGAACTTTTTCCTTTGGCTTTCGGAGGTGTGCTTGGCACCCGATCTTAGTTCCACTTTGGCTTAGGGATAGTATAAGCACTTCTTTGGAAGAAGGACTCTTAAATAGCACGAACTCTTCTTGGAAGGACTTGGATCGCACTTTTGCTTGAGCACCATGAATTTCCTTTGAAAGAAATAACTTGAGTTACACATTTTCTTGATTAGGAAGCTTAGTAATAGGATTTTAGGTGATTAGGAGGCTTATGAATAGGGTTTGAGGTGATTAGAAGGCTTATGAATAGGGTTTGAGGTGATTAGGAAAATTATGAATAAGGTGTGAGGTGATGGAAGAAGTTTTGGAATGAGATTTTAGAGATTTGGAAATTTAGAAAGAGGGTTTGATAATTGGAAAGCTTAGGAATTTTTAGAAAGCTTTAGGGAGAATATAGAAGTATATAATTGTGTGTGGAAGTTATTAGGAGGTGCAAGGTATTTATAGGGGAGTCTAGAGGCTTAAAAGGTTGTTTTTTCAGTATGGAATTTTGTCAGAACTTGCTGCGGGAACTGACTAAAGCCTTTGCAGTAACCATAGGGCCTCTGCGATAACCACAACGGAGGTTGAGGTAACCGCAGCCGATTGTGAGTTGCCACAACCGGCCTGGGGGTTGTTGCAACTCATTTTTTGGCCTGTTTTCATCCGTTTTTGATATGTTCTTAATTCGTTTAGTGGGACCATCATACGGGCTCTGCATAGTGCACTAATCTTAGCAAGTGTCAAGCTGCGGTTGGATCCTAAGGGTGCAAATTTGAGGGTTTACAATAATAAAAGAATTGGAGTATAAGATATAAATAAACTAAATATAGGTTCAAAAGGTATCTCTAGTGAAATAAAATATAAAGTTTATGACTCTATTGAAAAAAAATATTCTTTAGTGACTTCATTGAAAACCAGTTGAAAGTTCTATGACTTTCAGTGTTATTTAACCAAATGGTGGGGAAAGCAAGTGTCACACCCCACTTTTGTGATGTGACGATCCTAGGGCATGGATAACCATAAAGGCACCAACAACCCATAGAACCCATACATATGACGAAACTCAATATAATATCGGTAACAAAAACATTAGCCCAAGATCTCAACCTGCAATCCAATTATACTTTTCATACACTATTCTCATGATCCATTCTCATTCTTATAGGCAATTCCAGTTTACCATTCAATTTTCACATTAACATAATACTTATCAAATATTTTTTTTTATCACACCAAATACAATATACCATTTTACACACATGGAGCATCTAAGAATTTTAAACATTTATCTAAATACAATAATTATCAAATATCAAACTATTATTTTAACTTAATAATCCTCAAGGAAGAAACGATTGCTTAAGGAGTCAATTTGCCACTATCCACTAGACTCTTAAAAATACTCAATCTTCACCTGCAAGAACTGGTGAGTAGAGGGGGTGAGCTTGAGGGAAGCTCAGTGAGCAAGAATACAATCAATTTTTGAAAAAATTAAAATATAACTTACTGATCATATTTTACAATTCATGAAATCTAAATCTTCATATTAACTTATTGACTTTATGCTATTTTCAATATTTGAGGAAATTATACAAATAAATATCCATTTTCAACTAACTGTACATGTACGAAATCTTTTGAATCATAAAACTTTGGTTATTTTAATAGATCATATAAAATATATTTTAGAATATTCAGAGGTCTTTTACTTTATTAGACTTCGAGGATTTTTGAGGCATGTACAATAATTAGATTCTAACATGATAGAATACATATTGAGACTTGTATCCATTGGCATAAGAGGCATTAATACTTTTGGTAGTAAATAGATTATAGTATATAAAGTTCACATTTGAATTCAATCCATAACCCATAATTCTTATCTTCATTAAGATGTAATAATCTTTGAAACACATATATCTTGGAGTCTTCACTATTTAATTCCCATTTGCTTAACACTTGTAGCATATGATTTCTGTCTTCATTAAGTTATCTCAACTTTTGGTAGGATTTGAATGGTATAATCATTATCCACACAAAGGATATACAAATAAGCATTTAGAACTTTAAGATTTTAAAAACCTCAACTTATCACTTTAATAAATATATTTTGGAACCTCATATTCTTAGAAGTTAAGCAATTTTATACATTATATGTTTAGTTTAAACATATAAATACAAACATTGAAATCTATTTATTACATATATATAATTCTTGAAAATTTTCATAATTCATTATAAGAGATTTAAAATAGCAATTTAGTATACAAATCTTCAAAATTCAAATTTGATAAGAGTATTAAAAATCTTTTAATTTTAGACAAATACTCAAATAAATAATTGTCTCATTGTTCAATACACATATCTCTTGAAAACATTTACACTTAATAAGTTATAAAAATCAATAACATAAAGTTTCTAATATATTTTATATCTCAAGGAAAAATATATAAATATATTTAAATCTTGCGATTCTCATAATAATTAAAATACAACTTTATAAAACTATATAACTAAGTAATTTTCGAATATTCAAGTAAAATTCATATACATACATGTAAAATGGAAATTTCTAGAATTCAAGAAATCTATAAATAATTAACTTTAATATCAATGGTTTACTTATTAAATGATAATCTATAACCAAATACTTTTTATTATATAATGACATATATCATTTAGGTATTTAAAATAACATTACATGAAATTTCTATTGATATTCATATAAGAAACTAATATTAATTTTATGGAAATTATATATATTCATAATCTAAACATTTTCATCAAGTAAACATGTTATTTAAATAAATTATATATACATTTAATGCAATATATATCTTTAATGATATTAACAAGTTTAAGGGAAACATTTTATATATATACATATACTTTTTAAATTCAAGGGAGATAATATTCAAACTTATAATTATTTCCATTCGGATGGATCTTCTACGGTTGTAGTGTCAATTATTCATTTCACTTTTAGATCCCATTTGGCAGATAAGGTGACAACATTTTTGGATTTTATAATCAACTTGGTTAGGTATCAATGAACAAGAATTTTGATATGTTTAGGTTACAATAACATTGAGGCTAACAAATATCATTCACTTAGTTGGGGTAGCAGCTCTTTTGAGCATACCCAAAGCAGAGGCTTTAGATATGAGCATGCTCCCATATAGTTAGGGTAGAGGCTATTTATAGCATACCCAAAGCATAAAGCTCCCTTAAATTTGGGACAGAGACGCTTTGGCATACCCGAGGTAGATGTTCTTTTTAGAACATACCCCCATATCACTTGTAACTTGATTCCTGTGTGCACATAGTTTGATGTCTTACCCACATCAGGCGGGGATCTCTGTCTTAAGGTTAATCCTTAATAAAATGGGAAATTGAAATTTCAATAATTTCCAAGGTTCAAATGGGTTACTTGGATTCAAGGTTCACATATACTTTCTAAAAAACTTTTCAAATGTTGATAGAAAAGAGTTACTCTAGGTAACACTTAAAACATGTATGAGATCATTTCGGTACTTAGGATTCAACAACTTAACAATAGTGATATTACTAATAATTATACATGTAATTCTGCTTTAGGAATGATATTAACTCGTACTTTAATTTTACATATAGCTTCCTATGTTTTTAACTTGATTAGTTAACTTTAAGAACTTTATATAGTTACAATTTAGATATACATGCATATACATAAGCAGGATGCTTATATATAATATTAATTACTTTTGGTAACTTTTCCAATTATTCTTATGAAGCATTTGGAATGTTCCTTAATTAATACATTGGGAATATATATATATATATATATATATATATATATATATATATATATATATATATATATATATATATATATATATATATATATATATATATATATATATTCTTAACATTTTATGACAGTATTTTGGGTATCATATTATTGGAACATCAATTAAATTTACAACTTTTGGAAATCTATAGAAAGTTAATTACAATAAATATTAACATTTATCAACTTATTCTTTCGATAAACAATGGAATTCCTTATTACCATAAACATGCTTCTTAATTCCATAATAACATTATTTCATTAAGTTTGAATATTTTGAATTTAAACTTAAAATTATGTATTCTTTACCTAGACTGTAGATCACTGTCCAGCTAAATATCCACTTCTCATTGTTATCCTTTGAATTCCCCTTTGACATACTATGAACCCTTAAATTTGCACCTTTATGATATGGTTGCAGCTTGACACTTACTAAAATAGGGCGTTATGCATACGACGGTCCCGTTAGCTGGTTAGCAGGCAGGGGTCAAGGGGGTAGCGCCCCGTTGAAAAATAAATTTTCTAAATCTTGCACCTCTAGTCGACCGTCAGTCAGTTATGAATCCACATGATCAAACTGAGCTCAAATCAAAACTAAAATTGGCTCAAAACGGACGAAAACAGGTCAAACTACACGAGTGGCACGCTGTTGTCTGGGAGGCACACTTGTCGTGCTGCCCAGAAGGAGGCATGCATTTGGTGCCACTGGCAGGGTGGCACTCCTGCTGTACCACCACAGGCGGCACCGAATTGGTGCCGGCAGGCAGGTGGCAGGTCTCCCGTGCCGCCCAGACGGCCGGTGCATCTACCGTACCTCCCATACCGCCAGCGCAGCGCCGACGCCGACGTCTGTACCGCCAGAACCCCCTTTGGCAGCTTTATAAATAGACCCTCCTCCAACCTCATTTGGCACAACTTCCAAGGCATTCTAAAGCAATTCAAGAGATTTCAAAGCAGTTGAGGCATATTTCAAAGCATAAATTCGTTCTTATACTAACACACTTGTTGCTTCTAGATCCAGATTCTAAGTTTCCTTTGAATTCAAGGTGGAGTTGCGATTCGAAGCAAAACTCATTTCATTCGTTTGAAAGCAAAGAAAAGCAAAGGTATAATCCCTTTCCTATTTTTTAAAATTCTGAATTCAGATCTAGAATTCTCTTTAGGTCTAAAACTGAAAAGATTTAAAAACTTATTAATTTGAGAATCAGAATTAAGTTAATAAGCCAACCCACACATTTTTAAAACCCCTCCTTCACAAGAAGGGAGAACTACGTGGGGTTTGATTCCTATTCGATAGGATACGCAGGCTGCTATTCTGAAAAAGGCATCAACTCCAAAATCTTTTTTATCAATATTGTTTTCCTTTTTAGTTTGATTTATTTGTATTCATCTTTTGTTTATGACTTTATTTTATAGTTAGTTGAGGAATGTGTGCTTTTCCTAGTACCCATAAGGGCTAGAGAATCCCTTTTATTTCATTTGTTTTGATATTGTAATAATTAAGTAGGATTTATCTTGCCTATTTATTTATTATTGTCATTTCATTACATCATATATATATATATATATATATATATATATATATATATATATATATATATATATATATATATATATATATATATATATGTTCATTCATCATTATATTCCTGTTCATGCATACACAAAAATTCCCTTTTCAAGAGTTATTTTGCAATTTTAGCCAAACTAAAGAAAATATATTTTCTTCATTGTGTAATTACCAAAACCTGATCCCCGAGCCCTCTTTGGTCACTCGCGGATTAGTGCATTTTCTATTGGGGATAAAGCAAATCATTTTTGGAGTCAATCAATTTGGGTTTTCTTTAATTTTCCCAATTAAAATAAGTAAATTAAAGTGGCGACTCCCTTTCGCAACCTTCAAAATACAAAAATCAATTTTCTAAACTCACAGCGAGTTTCAATCGTGGAGTTTCTCTCGAAGAGCATTTCGATCCCTCGGCGAATCGGACCGTTGCTCGAGTGAGGCCTTACAGTTGGCGACTCCACTGGGGACTTAAAATCTTTTTCAAATAAAAAATAAAGTGGATTACTTTTGGTAAAATACTGAGTTTGGCTTTAAACACGAAGTAACTTTGTCATGCATCACTACATCGAACTCCTTGTCCAAAAACCCTAGCTTCCTAGGAAAACAAAGGATAGAAAATAACATCGAGTGGGCAACCTTCCTTAGGTCTGCTTGCCGATAGTGAAATCATCTAGCCCACGACGTATCCTCTAATCCTTTTAGAGGTGTAACAAGTATGCACGTACCATTGGACCCATGCGAGGCTCTTTGTCTCACATGTGGTTAGGTATATCACATCTCTAGTGTGATGAGTTCCCTTTCAACCACCCTAACCCTTTCATGTAATGACTCATAGAACCCTCCTTTAGGATTTTATGCACCATAATACTGAACTTGGTATATCATTATCATGAAACCTTTTCATTCATGCATACATGCATGCGTAGCTTGAACCTTGTGAAGAGTCAAAAACCTATCCAAACACCTTCACAACCAAAGCCCATGGTCCATCTAAACCCATGGTTAAGCCCCAAAGCCCATGGTCCACCTAAATCCATGGTCAAAGCTCAAAACCCATGGTCCACCTAAATCCATGGTCAACACCCAAAGCTCATGACCCATTGTTCACCTAAACCCATGGTCAAAACCCAAAGCCCATGGTCCATCTAAACCCATGGTTAACACCCAAAGCTCATGACCCATTGTTCACCTAAACCCATGGTCAAAATCCAAAACCCATGGTCCACTTAAACCCATGGTCAAAACCCAAAACCCATGATCCACCTAAACCCATAGTCAAAACCCAAAGCCTATGGTTCACCTAAACCCAAGGTCAAAGCCCAAAACTCATGGTTCACCTAAACCCATGATCTAGTCCTATCCAAACCCATGTCAAACTCATGGTAAAAATAAACCCATCTATGGTACTCTCATCCTTTTCCATAATTCTTATCCAAGCTAAACACTGACATAGCTTTATCTTTCATAATTCTTACCAAAGCTAAATACTAACCTAGCTTTCATCTTTCACAACTCTTACCCAAGCTAAACACTGATCTAGCTTTCATCTTTCGTAGTCCTTACCCAAGCTAAACACTAATATAGTATTATCCACAACCATCCTTACCAAAGCTAAATACTGACTTAGCATCACTCTTATCCTTATCCAAACTAAATGCTGACTAGGTTTTATCTCTTACATCACTATCCAAACCTATGGCCATCTAAGCTCATGATTTAGTCTAACCCATTATCCCACTATCACTAATCCCATGGTCCACCCAACATCCAAATCCATGATATATCCATACCCAATCACAAAACCCATGGTCATGCTATCCTTAAGCCCATGGTAAACCATTTATAAATCATAAGTCCTAATCACCCGAAGCTAAATTCTGACCTAGCCACCCTAAGCTAAATTCTAACCTAGCCACTCAAAGCTAAAATCTGATCTAGCCACCCAAAGCTAAAATCTGACCTAGCTCCCTTAGCTAAATACATATCTATCTAATACCATACACCTATACCCTCATCTTTACCCATACACCATCAACCGAACCACAAGACACTGTCATCCATTATCATTAAACCTAAGATCCTTTGGTTTGTCACACCTCTCTATAACTCTTTTTTCCAAAGCTTGATACTAACCCAGTTCCTTTTCCCTTGCAAAGGTTGACAAGATGTTTGTTGCCAGAGATAAGATCACCACTACCAGAGCTGATGAAATTTTTGACGAGCTTCTTGCTAAGCTCTCTGAACACCAGGAAACCATGATGAAAAGGCAAGAGGCCCTTTTCCAACACATGCTCAAAGCCCAAAGGAGGGCTATCATGGAGGATGTCCATACCATGCTGGAATAGGTCTCCCTAGCTCAAAACCCAATTGACCCAAAACCATTCAAAGCTGACCCGAAACTCGGCTTTTAGAGTTGAATCCACTTCTAGAGTTGAATCCAAAGACAAAGAGCCTTCAAACACTGAGAACATCCTACCATTACCTGAATTCATCAGAAATAATTCACCTTTTAAACCCATTACAGTTCAACCACCAAATTTCACCCCTACTCTTACTCCCCGACCTGCAAATCCTTTCCAAAGGAAGGAAGTCGATCTTGAAATCAAAGCCTTCATGGAAAGAGTGAAGCATATGGAAAAAAATGTTGAAGAATCTGAAGAAGAAAGAGAACCTGGTTGATATAGGCTCCTTAAGCTTATTTCCTAATGCAAGAATTCCACCAAAGTTTAAGATGCCGAATTTGGATAGATTTGATGGTACTACTTGCCCCAAAATCCATTTAAAAATGTACGTGGGGGCAATGCATCCTTTTGGTATCAACAACGAGCTCCTTGCTCAACTCTTTCATCAAACTCTTACTAATCCTGCCCTAAGATGGTTCATTAACTTAGATGATACCCAAAAACAAACTTGGAAGGACATTTGCAAGGCATTTGTCAAACGGTACCACTATAATACTAAAGTGGACATTACAAAAAGGGACTTAGAAACCACAAAGCAACTTCTAGATGAGTCCTTTTCCATGTTCCTTATAAGGTGGAGGGCTAAAGCTGCTCAAATGGTAAACAGGCCAACCAAGCAGGAATAAGTAGATATCATTGTCAAGAATCTACTTCCCGCCTACAAAGCCCACTTGTTAACACAATACCTACCCACCTTTAGAGCTTTGGTTGCAACTGCATCAAAAGTTGAAGATTGCATCCAAAGTATATCATTTCAAGCTGAATTCCCCACCACCAACCTGAACAGTGATGAGGAATCTAGTCCTAACTCAACCCCACCTTACCTCAGCCTTAGAAGGCATGTCATGGAGTAGTTCAAGTTCAGCTAATCTGACCTGTCTAAGATTGAATTCCAAGTCTAAACCTAAGTCCAAGTCTGAGTCCAAATCTGAGTCGGAGTCTGTCATCTTATTTTTCTTCATTCTCGTCAACCATAGCGGTTTCTTTTGTCATTTTGCACATACATTTTCTTTTCATCTTCCTTGTTTAGTCCAGCATGGATGAGCCATAAAAAAAAAGAGAGAAAAAAATGAAAAAAAAAAAGAGAAAAAGAAAAAGAGGAAAAAAGAGAGAAATGAACAAACAGTCAAATCCACCATAATTAGCACATGTTAGAATTTGAGGTGCCATCAACAATTGCACCTAATCAAAGAAGGTCATATAGTTGAAGCATAAAGAGCAAATCAAATGGAATTACCTATTGCACATTAGGTAATCAAACAATGCACCTCAACAGGGTCAACCTTTGCCAAATCTAGAATTTAAAGGCCAAAGCTCCTCAAAGCATCAGCCCAAATCATGGTGGAATGTTTTCTCTTAAATACAAGCTCGCTAAGCTGAAAACCCAAAAAGGGCGGCTTAGGCAAAAGTTAGAGCTGAGAAAGAGAGGGAGAGAGAGAGAGAGAGAGAGAGAGAGAGAGAGAAAGAGAGAGAGAGAAAGCTCATCCAAGTCATCTTCCCTTATGTATGAAGTTGTCAAATCATCTTCAATCAATCCATCATCCTTCCTAACTAGAGGTTTATTCTCAAAGGATATACAATCTTCTATGCCCTTATCCTATAATGGGGGCATGTCTTCTTAGGTCGTCATCTGTTGTCAATCTATCCCGTCGCTTAGCTCAAATAGCTAAGGTGCAATCCCTTATACATATCTCTAGTCTATCACATCCTTATCTCTTATTTGGAAGCATGATTCCCAATTTATCTTCTTCCACTAGCCCTTTAGCCATTCCTTTGTGTCAACTAATGCAATTTACAATTAAGTGTCACTCCAAGAGTCTCTTCAATCTCAAACAATAAGAAAAGCTTGACTTGCTCTTTTCCATGATTCATGCTACAAAAAGCAAAATCATACAACCTCCATGATTCTTTTTAGAAGTTTCAGCCTACCTTCAAAACCATTCTCAAATTTTATGAAATCATCCCAAGCCTTATTGGCAAATCATACCACATACCATCCATTTCTTGGCATAATCTCAAAATGAGTAGAACCAAAATCCCAAGTCTATCAGGGCTTATCATCTTTAAATCTAATTTCCTTGGCAAAACCAGAAGTCGAGGCATATCTCCCAAAAATCTTTCATCAAGAGGCATATGACTTAAAAGCCTTCACCATGAAGCCCACTCCCAAAAAGCCTTCCCTATAAAGCCCACTCCCAAAAAGCCTTCGCCATGAAGCTTAGATCTAAAAGCCTTCATTAAGAAGCCTACTCCTAAAAGCCTTTGCTATGAAGCCCAAATCCAAAAGCCATCACCATGAAGCCCACTCCCTAAAAACATTCCCCATGAAGCTCACTCCCAAATAGCCTTTGCCATGAAGCTTAGATTCAAAAGCCTTCACCATGAAGCCCACTCCCAAAAGGCCTTCATTTGTGAAGCCTACGATCTCCTTTAAGGCAAAATCAGATTAAGCCTTTCAAATGGATTTCCTTGACCAGACCTTCCCTCCTTAGCCAAGACCTTTCCCTACAAGGACTAATCCTCAATGGGCAAACCGAGTCGAGCCACCCATGTTGACATTCCCACACCAGTCATCTTTTAGAGACATAACCTTCTCTAACTCTAACACCAAAGCCAAATAGATAGCTTTGATCCCAATCCTTCTAACACCAAAAGCCGAACAGATAGCTTTGATTCTATTCCTCCTAACATCAAGGCCAAATAGATAGTTTTGATCCCAACTTTCCCAACCAACAAAGCCAAACAGATAGCTTTGACTATAATCCTCCCAACCATCAAAGCCAAACAGATAGCTTTGATCCTAACTTTCCCAACCAATAAAGCCAAACAAATAGCTTTGATCCTAACTTTCCCAACCAATAAAGCCAAACAGATAGCTTTGACTATAATCCTCCTAACCACCAAAGCCAAATAGATAGCTTTGATCCCAATCTTCCCAAACATCAAAGTCAAACAGATAACTTTAATCATAATCTCCCCAATAGTAGGGCCGAACAGATGGCCTTGCTAAACCAATTTGAATTCCTTAGGTAGACCAAATCTTCAAATCTTTCAAAGTCTAGGCAGAATAGATAGTCTTGATTAAAATTCACTAAATCATCTTTACCTGCAACAATTAAGCTGGACATACAGCCTTATTTGAAGATCACCATGACCATTCTCACATCCAATGCTAAGGTGAAGCTAATAGCCATTGACAATGCCTCATTTATCCTATGGGCCCTCTCCCAAAAGGTTCATATCCTTATACCATGTTTGTCCTTCTTCATAAGATTCAGTTTGCACAAAGCATGAATGTCCTCATGCATGATAAGTACAAGCAGATATCACAAGCCCAGAGTCTGATATGGTATAACCCAGAATCTGACATGGTATAGCCTAGAATCTGATATGGCAAAGGAACATATAAGGCAAAAATCTAATGTTGCAAGAGCACAAGCCCAAAGTCTGACATAGCATCTCTTTCCAAAGTTTACTGTCATCAAAATTGCCTTTTTGCTTAAAGCCAATTCTGATGAGGGGGCAGCTGTGAACCCTTAAATTTGCACCTTTATGATCTGGCTGCAGCTTGACACCTACTAAAATAGGGAGTTACGCATACGACGGTCCCGCTAGCAGATTAGCAGGCAGGGCTCAAGGGGGCAGCGCCCCGTTGAAAAATAAATTTTTTAAATCTTGCTCCTCCAGTCGACCGTCTGTCAGTTACGAACCTATAGGATCAAACCGAGCTCGAATCGAAACTGAAATGGGCCTAAAACGGACGAAAACAGGTCAAACTACATGAGTGGCACGCTGTTGTCTGGGAGGCACACCTGTCGTGCCGCCCAGAAGGAGGCATGCACTTGGTGCCGCCTAGAAGGAGGCATGCACTTGATGCCACCGGTAGGGTGGCACTCTTGCCGTGCCGCCATAAACGGCACTGAATTAGTGCCGGCAGGCAGGCGGCACACCTCCCATGCCGCTCAGACGGCCGACGCGTCTACCATGCCCCCATACCTCTGGCGCCGCGCCGATGCCACCGTCCGTATCGCCAAAACCCCCTTTGGCAGCACTATAAATAGACCCTCCTCCAACCTCATTTGGCACAACTTCCAAGGCATTCTAAAGCAATTCAAGAGATTTCAAAGCAGTTGAGGCATATTTCAAAGCATAAATTCGTTCTTATACTAACACACTTGTTGCTTCTAGATCCAGATTCTAAGTTTCCTTTGAATTCAAGTTGGAGTTGCGATTCGGAGTAAAACTCGTTCCATTCGTTTGAAAGCAAAGAAAAGCAAAGGTATAATCCCTTTCCTATTTTTTAAAATTCTAAATTCAGATCTAGAATTCTCTTTAGGCCTAAAACTGAAAAGATCTAAAAACTTATTAATTTGAGAATTAGAATTAAGTTAATAAGCCAACCCACACATTTTTAAAACCCCTCCTTCGCAAGAAGGAAGAACTGCGTGGAGTTTGATTCCTATTCGATAGGATACACAGGCTGCCATTCTGAAAAGCATCAACTCCAAAATCTTTTTTATCAATATTGTTTTCCTTTTTAGTTTGATTTATTTGTATTCATCTTTTGTTTATGACTTTATTTTATAGTTAGTTAGGGAATGTGTGCTTTTTCTAGTACCCATAAGGGCTAGAGAAAAGATCCCTTTCTATTTCATTTGTTTTGATATTGTAATAATTAAGTAGGATTTATCTTGCCTATTTATTTATTATTGTCATTTTATCACATCATATATATATATATATATATATATATATATATATATATATATATATATATATATATATATATATATATATATATATATATATATATATATATATATATATATATATATATATATATATCTGTTCATTCATCATTATATTCCTCTTCATGCATACATAAAAATTCCTTTTTCAAGAGTTATTTTGCAATTTTAGCCAAACTAAAGAAAATATATTTTCTTAATTGTGTAATTACCAAAACCTGATCCCTGAGCCCTCTTTGGTCACTCGCGGATTAGTGCGTTTTCCATTGGGGATAAATCAAATCATTTTTGGAGTCAATCAATTTGGGTTTTCTTTAATTTTCCCAATTAAAATAAGTAAATTAAAGTGGCGACTCCCTTTCACAACCTTCAAAATACAAAAATCAATTTTCTGAACTCATAACGAGTTTCAATCGTGGAGTTTCTCCCGAAGAGCATTTCGATCTCTCGGCGGATCGGACCGGTGCTCGGGCGAGGCCTCACACATACTTCTAGAAACATAATATCATCAATTAAAAACTAATATATCGTTTCTTTATCATCTATCTTTAAACTTTAAATTATCTACTAAAAATTTGGCAGCATTTTCTCTAAACTAATATTAACTCCCTATTACCATAAATTCAATTCATCCATAATAATCATAACATCACAATCAAATGGTCCAACCCGGACCTTCAATACACTAATCCTATCTGCCAATTCAATTCTTCATTATCAAACTAACATTCAACCAGTTCAATTCAATCAATATTAATCTCAACATCTTAGTTCAATCTTTCAACTAATCATCAATAATATTCTATAATCATACGAATAACAATTATCTCAATTCAATTATCCAATTTAACCAATTAATTCCAATAAACTATCTAACTAAAATTTCACAAATAAATTCATAATTTACTATCTATACATAATTAGGAGTTGAGATTTATACCATATAGCTCTGTTTAATGAGCTAGAGCTGCTGTCCGAAATTGTCAGTTTTAGGTTTGCCAGAATCTGGTCACTGAAAAATTTCAACGATGACCAAATCGCAATCCAATGGTACCAACAGTTAGCTTATGACTTAGGGAGTCTAGATATATACTTCACTTTATGTAATTCACAGGAAATAGTCAAAAATGGCATCAGTAGTGATTAGGGACATTGGATTCCAGTCAAACTAAACGTTATCTAAAATTAGCAAATAATATACTAAATCAAAACTAGAATCAAGAGGAATTCATCCATACCAATATCACCTGCAATTGGCCTAGAAGATTCTATCGATGACACTTTGGATGATGCGTGTACTGCCATTTGGTGGTTGCTGGAGATGGGCTTTAGTGGGTGAGCTGGTCGGTGGGCTTTAGTGCGTGTTCGCGTGTTGCCAGTTGGTGGCCGAACGGTGGTGGACTGAGGTGCAGTCAGTTCTCTCTCTATCTCTCTCCCCCTCTCTCTGTTTCTTTATCCCATTTTCCATTTTGCCCTATTTGGGGCTGTGTAGGTTTTTATCTTTATATATATATATATATATATATATATATATATATATATACATACTAATAATAATAATAATATTTAGTTACATAAAAATCTTCAAACATTAATTTCAATAAATCTATTAATTTCACAAATTTCTCAATATTATTCAATACTTATAATATAATTCATAATATACAATTTCAAATATTAATTACATAAATTTCTATATTACATGATAAAATTTTATTTTTTTTCTAATTTAAACTTTCCCATTTTGATAAATAATAAATTTAAAAATCAATACTTCATTTAACAAAATATTCTCTTAACTAATAATATACAAAATTAATAAATCATATATATATAATATCAAATATCAATATAATTTAGTTTATCAATATCAATATAATAATATAAATAAATATCAATATCAATTTCAATATTCAAATGTAATTTTGTAAATATCTATAACTTTTGAATGTTAATATAATTATAACAATAAGGAAAATATTTCCATATAAAATTATTACTTTAAAACATTTATATTCAAATAATTTGAATATTTGAAAATATTCATTTAATAATGTACGAGATCATCTTTTATAATAAATTTAATTTTCATAAATTCATTTAATAATCCTTATAAATCAAAATTTATTTATCAATTATTAACAATTTATCTTATAAAAATGCAAAAAATTCACACATAAATACAAAATATTTGTACTTTATTCACATATTCATCACTAACTTATTCAGATATCTTTACATATATATATTTGTACTTACAACTTATATCGGGTTAAGGTATTATAGAAAGGTGGAGAAAAAAGAATAGAAAAAGTGAGAAAATTTTTTTCCTAAATTGTTTAGAAGGTGGAGAAAGGTGAGGGGTGAAAAGATCGGAAAAAATAAAATTACTATTATACCCTCTTTTTATTTTGTTGGAATATGAAAATAATGTTAAAAATGTAATTTTGTTTATAAATGTAATTAAAAAAACTCTTTCTCTAACCTTTCACTCAAAAAATGGGAGAATATTTTTTGGTAAGCCTAAGGAAACTCTTTCTCCATCTTCCCAAATAATGGAAAAATCTTTTCCTCATCCCTCTTTTCTTAACTCTCTTTCCATTCTCCACCTTTTCTCCTATTTCTAAACGCAATATAAAACCTAAATTAGAGTAAGGGACTTTATTATTATAGCCATTATATTGGTGAGCCTGCAAGCAGATCAAGGCCTATAAAGATTTGTGGTGAAAAAAAGGTTTGTGGACTGAGCTAAGCTACTAATAAAAGCTTACAACTCTCTTGGATTTTATGGTTTAATATTTCAAGTTGCAAGTGCAGTTTAACCTAAACTATTGTTGATGAGGCACAAAAATGTCCTATATAGAAGGTCCCCATTTTTTCCTATATATAGGAGAAGTAAAGGTAAAATCAAGAGAAGTAAAGGTAAAATCAAGATACGAGAACCTCTCTCTAGTTGAAATCCTCTCAAATGGCTCACTAACTTGGGCATTAAAGGCTTTCTCGGATGTCAGCCTTTAGGAGCCCTTGACCATTCTTCTTCTTCTTCTTCTTCTTCTTCTTCTTTTTTTTTTTTTTTTTTTTTTTTTTTTTTTGTATATAGGTCCTACCCCCTTATGGGGTCCTTCTGTCACATCCCAACCTTATGAGATACGACGGTTCTAATACATGGGGAGACATAAGGTCACCCACGCCCATAGAACCCATCAACATATAACAATCATGCCTAGGATCTTACCTAACCTCTTTCATTTACTCATTTAAACATTTAGATAATTACCATAAATTGCGAAAGACTTAAAATAAATCATTACATATAAAATCCATAAGGAAAATGATATAAATCTCAATAATTATCAGTCAACATTCCCGGAGCATCTAAAGACAAGACTTCATAAACATAGTATTATTGATAACTTGGACAAGGAATTCCCCAAGTGAAGTAGAATGCTTGAGCCATCACCTTGCCTCCTCACATTTGCTCACCTGGAACCACACAAGGAAAAGGGGTAAGATAGATGATCTCAATGAGTAAACAAAAAGGCACATACATTATCACATATTCCTTTGAAAGGAAACACATAGCTTATACACATAGTTCATGGTTTATAACTCATGAATCAGGTTGCAATTTAGCAAGGGTTCAATTGGGCAAGTTTGCAGAAATCACACTTATAACACGTAGAGAGTGAAGACTATTACTCATTCACTCGAAACACATAGAGGAGAGGTGGCCTTGGCCAAATTCCAACTCCTATCACGTGGAAAGTGTGAAGCTGATCAGGCCCCACGGTTAGAACTACCCCTTCTAGCTAAGGTGGATACACTACGCCTATCCATTGGGTTAAGACCATATACACAGGTTTCGATGATTACCCGTATCGGCACGAGGATTCTGCATAAAGGGTAAAGGTACCATAGCTAAAGCTAATGGTAAACACAATTAACAATATCACATGAGGCAACAATAACATGTAATTCAATAGCAATAGTAGTTTGGCTTTCAAACAATGATACAATAAAGTGTAGTTCCAGAAAGAATACAAGTTAGGGTGTTAATCACAAGAAGTTCTCATTGGATAACAAAATAACTTTGGACCAAATGTCCTTTGGCAACCCAAGCTTGACAAAGAAATCATATAATAAAATTAAAAATGGAAAGAACTTGGGTTTTAAAGATCACAAAGGTTCACATATCAATATATCACATTCTTATAACACTACATGATGTTGTTCACTTTTGTAATAAGAACATTGCGTTTACTCACACTTGAAGAATGAATATGATGTTTACTCACCTTGGGGTTCCTTTGCTCCTAGTATACGTAGTCCCCTTTGCACTTCTAAAGCTCCTCAAACTCTAACATAATATTTGATTTAATACTTAGTATTTATTTACTCATTATGCTCCTATCCCATAACTACCCATGTACATATAGCATACACATACACTTAGAGTCCACACATAGGTGTACTCATCACTTGCACATAGCTCGTTGATCTACTGGTCTTGCATACTTAGGCCTTATAGGCTCATATGAAAACACATTGCAATCATATCAATACCTTTTTAAGGTCATCACAATATCATCACCTCAATATTAATTCACTCATCAATTATCTTAGTTCACTTTACACTTCCATACATGTCAACTTAACAATTAATCCTTCAAACATCATGCTTAACTCTTATGATCCCTTTCACTTAATTAACTCATAATCATATGTTCATCATCAATTCATCATAACATCTAGTTCCATATTTCCTAATCACATTTGCATTCTAATCACAATATAATATTAAGATACCTTAAGTATACCAAAATGCATTTAAGCTTATCTAGGATCACACCTTCAACTAACATGCAATTTTATCATCTATTATACATACATACATGTCAACAATCACCAAGACACATCACATAAAATTTATAAACATTTGGACACAATTGTTCATGTAGGCCAAATGCATTCATTAAGGTAAAAACCAAATTCTTCTTCTTTTCGTGCTTTTTGTCTATTTCAGAAATATGTAAAAACATGGTTTGAACCAAGATTTTTCATGTAAACATAATAAAAAAAAATTTTAGAACTTAAATCCATAAGAATTGGCCACTATTGGTGTCATTAATATATATAAATTCAATCTTTTGCATTATAGTGCACAAAACCATAAGTTTTCTTGTTTTCGGTATTTTTCGGTCATTTTAGAAATATGCAAATAGGTTGTTTAAACCATCATTTTTCATTCAATCATTGAAAATATCAGTTTAGAACACATTCCTTCATGAATCGGCAGCCATAGATAGGGTTTATACAAAAAAATTCTAAGTTCAAAAGCTTAGGTGAAAAATCATGAGATTCCGCACTTTCCGCGCATTTCGTTCATTTCAGTGATAAACAGACACATGATTCAAATCATTATTTTTCATATAAACAAAACAAATATCATATTAGAACACCAATTCATACAAATCAGCAGCCATATATTCATGAAAGAATAAAGTTTTCCAATTTCCAAGTCCTAACACGAAAACCTTGAATTTCTTTGTTTTTTGAAACTTTTCGGTCATCACAGAAATATGCAGAAATATTATCTAATTCAATATTTTTCATCAAAACAAATCAAAAATCATTTTAGAATATATCCATGCACAAATCGCCCCCTCCTTATGATGTTTATGCAATAAAATTGTGATTTTAAGTTATAGAATTCACCTTTGGAGAAATCTTGCAGAATGAATTGTGTTTTCGGTAGAAAATAAATTTTCTCTCCCAAAAATTCACTTAAATAGAATTAAATCTATAGAAATCAGTAATCAAACAGTTCAAAATAATTTTCCCATAATTTATTTCATAGAAATCAGTTTAGAAATCAAAAGAGAATAAAAACTTACAATTACAGTCACGAAATCGCGAAACGGTAAGGTGTTTTCAATATTTTAGTAGAGAGAATTATTTTGAGAGGTTTTTCTACCAAAATACATAAGGAATAAGGGAATGGTTGCTGGAAACCCTTGTTTGGCTGAAAATTAGAATATATATTAGGGTTGGAGTGGAATTTCCACTATTACCCTTAATGAAATAGGTTAGGAGCATTTTTGTGTAGTAGGCTTTTGGGTATTTGGGCTTTTTCTTTAAAAATTTTGGCTGAATGGAATTAAAATAAAAATAATATTTTTCTTATTAATTCTGGAACATTTCCCTCAAAAATATTTATAAAAAAATATTTTAAAAATACCCATAAACTTATTTTATGCTTAAAAATTGTCTTATGCATGAAAATTCATTTTATTTAAAATAAATTCCTTTATGCAATTGCACTTCATGTAAATCATTTATTTCACAATAACAACACATATTATGCATATTAAAATTAATTTAATATGCCACATACTCATCAATCACTTAGATCACAAATTTTCACACAAGCATACACTTAACCTTATTAGTTCTAAATCAAGCAGTTTATCATGAAAATTCCTAGGGTAGGTGTGGGTTGTTACACCTTCATTTACAATCTAGGATGATTTTAACTCATCAAATTAGCACCATCTGTAGTAAATGGCACAGCAAGTCATGTCACAACCTCCATTTTTGCCTTAAGTCATTTTTTCTAGTCACTAATATTCTTGATCATCGTAGATCTAGCCTTCATCAACATTGATCCAAGAAATTTGAGCATTCATCTTCAACAAAAAATTAACAAATCAAACAAAAAAAAAAGAGTAGGAAATACCAGTTCAAAGAGAGAGAAAATGAGAGAGAGGAGAGAGAAAATGGATTGTCATAGCCATTCACCCATCTCCTTGATCGTTGGATGACACCTCTACCATCAGAAGCAAGCCCATACACTAATCGGTCATCCTTCAAAAGACCATCTCAAACCAATGCTAGAAATGGCCGTACCTCCAAGCCTAAGCTAGTAATCATCAAAAACTTTCTACCACATTTTCAGCCAAACCGTAGCTCCATTCATAACAATTTTTACATAGATAAGATCATCATGACTCTAGCTTCATTTTGGTACCAATTATGCAGCCGATCTGTCACTAGAAAAATAGATAAAAGAGTTGGCAATCGAACGTTTGTAAGTAGATTTTAGCCAGAATATGGTGAGTGAAGTGCATATTCATATTCCTGATGTTGAGTTGGTCCTAGTGATATATTCCTTACCTTAAGATCTTACTTCGGCATAGGAGCATTGCCAGCTAGCCACTGGTCATCGGCGAGTGGGCCCTATATGCCATGCCAAGAAAACTTATTTGTTAAGGGCTAGAGGAGAAGGCTAGAGGCAAAGGTTAGAGGACAAAAGCAAAGGTCAGAGGACAAAAGCAAAGGTCAGAGGATAAAGGCGAAGGCTGAAAGATGAAAGTGAAGGCTAGAGGTAAAGGCTAGAGAGATGGTCGAAGGTGAAAGCCAGAGAAGAAGGCTAGATCAGAAGGCTAAAGGCCAAGATGAAGCGTATTAGATGAAGGCCTTTAATGGGCAAAGGTCATGACGAAGTGCATGGCAAAGCAAGCTAGTCCAAATATGTTTTTAATATTTTTCATGTTTTAATTTAAATTTTGCAATATTATTTGTCAAAGCATAATGCAAATATATTAATAATCTTGCATGATAAAATTATCTATAATGACTATACAGCATAAAATGCCATGTCATATTTGAGCATGATACATAATTAATTTTGCATATCAAGTGCCATTTTACTGCCAGTTATTGCTAAAAAGATGAATTTCAACTGAATCTATTATTTTTGTGGGGGAGTAAGAGTCCCTCTACATTGCAAAATTCATTATAATTATTAAAGTCTAATTAGACTTCGCATGATTCATGATGCGCATAAATATTTTTTAGAAGATATGGCTATATAGACAAAATGAACATCTTACATAAATTCGTGATTTATAAATAACAAATCTTATATTTTACCTTTATACATGTTTGTATAACCCCTATTGGTACAAAAAAAATTACAAAATTTATCATTCGACATGAATAACAATACATAAGTATGCTAACAAAGAGCAAGCAAAGTGCGAAGCTCAGCGAATCAGGCATGGTTCAACCAGAAAAAAGAGACCTACTGGGTTTATCTCAAAAGGTGAAAACGCCCAGGCAAAAAACTCAGTTGACAAGATAAAGAAGACTATTAGGGTTAGCTTAAAAGAGGAAAATATAGGCTAAAGGCCAAATGTGATGAGTACTCCAAGTGAAATCCCAATAAATGAAAGCTTTGGTGAATCCAGGTAGTATATCTTATAAATGTGGGATGGGCTTCCTAAAGAAGGAAGTAAGAGCTCTGATGAATATAGATGAGAAGACCTAGCAAGATTCTAGGCAAAATAAGCCTCACAAATAGTGAGATGGGCTTCCCAAGGAGAGAAGTAAAAGCCCTAGTGAATCCAGGCGATATACCTTGCAATCGCGAGATTGGCTTCTTGCATAAAGAAGTAAGAGATCGGGTGAATCTAGACAAAAAGACCTAGTGAGATCTAGGCAATAGATCAATTTTAGCTAGAAAATAATAAAGAAGAAAATAAAGAGTAAAAAAAGACCTACACTTTGTTGAAGGACATATAAAGGGAAAAGATCCCTCTTTGCATGCACATGCGCGCAGGGGGGGGGTGAGAGGGAAGAGAGATAACTTATAAAAAACAACTCCCAAGCTCTCCATAAAAGCAACTCAACTATAGAATAATATGATAGAGAAATAAATAAAATGATGCCAAATTGCTCAAGAATTGTACAAGGCATACAAACAAATGATGTTGTTTAAAGACAAGCCATTTTATTTTAGCAAATAATATTGCATTTGTAAAAAATGTACAATAATGTAAATATACTTGTAAAAAGAATCATGTACTATACATAAAAAGAAAAATAAAAGAAAAGAAAGAAAGAAAAAAAAAATTATTATTATTATAATTATCATCCAAGTCCTATTGAGGCTAGCTCAAAAGATGAAAGTCCAAGCAAAGAGCCAAAGGAGATGAGTACTCCAAGCAAAAGTCCAATAGGTAAAAGACCTTCTCAAGGCAAGCCATCAAAGACTCAGTGAACGCCAAGTATATTATTATATAATTCCTCATCTAACGAGGCAAAAGACTTCCAGGTGAGGTGGATTTTTAAATACCTATCGAACACTAGACATATTATTATATAAGTCCTTATCTGGTGAGGTAGATACTAGAAGACCTCAAGGTGAGGTGGATTTCTAAAGACTTAGCGAACATTAGGCATATTATTATATAAGTCCTTATTTAGTGAGGCAGATACGAGAAGAATTCTAGGTGAGGTGGATTTCTAAAGACCTAGTGAATGCTAGGCATATTATTATGTAAGTACTCATCTAACGAGATAGATACGAGAAGACTTCCAGGTAAGGTGAATTTCAAAAGACCTAGCAAACGCTAGGCATATTATTATATAAGTCCACATCTAATGAGGCAGATTTATTATTGAAGACCTCCTAATGAGTTAGATTTTTTAGTCCTTGACAGTCAAGGCATATTATTCTCAAAGACCTCAAAAAGTTTAAGGTAGATTTATTATCAAAGGCCTCTTGGTGAAGTGGATTTCTAAAGTCCTCGACAGTTGAGGTAGATCATTATATAAGCTCTCGATCAATGAAGCATATTCTCTATAAAACCTCCAAGTGAGGCAATTTTCTTGAAGACTCCTAAGTTGAGTGGATTTCTTTAAAGTCCTCCATAAGTGAGGCAGGATTTCTTTGAAGTTCTTCATGAGTAAGGCAATTTTTCTTAAAGACTCCCAAGTGGAGTAGATTATATATATAAATTCCTCTAAATGAGGCATAATAACCTCCTAAGATTAGCCCTAAAGACAGTAAGACTAGGAACAAGAAAACCTATTGAGACTAGCTTGAAAGACTAACGAGGCCTGCTACAAGAAAGTGAAAATGCTAAATTGAGTCCAAGTCCAAAAAGGTACATAAGACCTAGCAAGTCCAAACAAAAGTCCAAAGGTATTAAACACCTAGTTTAACTAGGTAAAAACCCTCTATTGATGATACGTATTTCATTAAAGACCTTTAAGTGAGGCACATTATCTAAAAGTCTATTGATGGGGCGGTGTGAGGCCTCGCCCCAGCACCCAATCTGATCTGCTTGAGGGAAATTGAAAATGCCCATTTGGGAAAAACATCACGATTGGAACCCGCTATGAGTTTAGAAAAATTGTATTTTGTAAGTTGTAATTTGAAAAAGGAGTGGCCACTTTAATTTTATTTATTTTAGTTAGGAAATTTAAGGAAAAACCCAATTTGATTGACTACAAAATTATACCATTTATCCCAAGGAAAAGCACTAGTCCTCGAATGACCAAAGAGGGCTCGGGGACTAGGTTTTGGTTAAAAAAATACAAAAAAATTTAGTTTGGCTTAAATACAAAATAGCTTTTATAAAAAGAAGTTTTTATGTACGCATAAATAGATATAATATGATGCATGAAACAAATATAACTATAATATGACGCATGAAACAAATATAACTTGCAAAATGCATGACAAATATGAGATAATGATAATCACAAGATGCAAAAAGATAAGAAAGAAACTACTTAAAGCTATTACAAGTCAAAATACTAAAAAGGGGATCTTTCCTCTAGCCCTTATGGGTTCTAAAAAAAGTACACATTCCCTAAATAATCTAAACAACTAAAATAAGAAAGAGAGTATTAAAATAATTATAATAAAAAGAATTAAAATTTTTATTTTTATTTAAGAAAAGTAATTTCAATCCTAAACTATATGAAGAAGGTGATAGAGAGAAGAAGTTATTGATTTTAGCGGAGTTGAATGCCTTAGAGATGGCAAGCCTGCATATCCCTTTGAATGGGAATCAAACCCCACGTAGTTCTTCCTTCTTGCGAAGGAGGGGTTTTTAAGTCATTGCCTTTGTTATCATGTTTTGATTGATTTTAAAGGGCTTAGGGATTTGTTAATTAGGTTAGATTTTAATTAGCAAAAATTAGATCTTTTCGGATTTAGATCTTAAAGTTAAAATTGAAAAGGAAAAGGAAAGAGCTTTTACCTTTGGCTTCTGTCGGCAAGGAACGTAGGGAACGAGCTTAGCGTCGGATCTAAGTTCCACCTTAACTTAGGGATAGCACGAGCACTCCTTTTGGAAGAAGGACTCTTGAACAGTATGAACTCTTCTTGGAGGGACTTGGATCACACTTTTGCTTGATTACCATGAATTCTCTTTGAAAGAAATAACTTAAGCTGCACCTTTTCTTGATTAGGAAGCTTAGAGATAGGGTTTTGGGTGATTAGGAGGCTTATGAATGGGGTTTTGGGATGATTTGGAAGATTATGAATAAGGTTTGAGGTGATTAGGAAACTTATGAATAAGGTATGAGGTGATGGAAGAAGTTTTGGAATGGGGTTTTAGAGATTTAGAGGTTTAGAAATAGGGTTTTGATGATTGGAAAGGTTAGGAATAGGGTTTAGAGAGCTTTAGGGAGAGTATAGAAGCATATCATTGTGTGTTTTTGGCTGTTATGAGGTGCAAGGTATTTATAGGATGAGTTTGGGGCTAAAAATTAACAGTTTTCGGGTAGGATTCTGAAAGGGTATAGTTGCGGTAACTGAGGAGTTGGTTGCGGCAATCGCAAAGCACTTTGCGATTGCCACAACGCTAGCTGTGATAGCCAATTGGCTATCGCATGGGCCTTTGCAGTAACCGCAGCCAACTGTGAGTTACTGCATTGGGCCCACGAGTTGCCGCATTCCATTTTTTGGCCCCTTCTAATCTGTCTTTGATCTGATTTGAGCCTAGTCTGATTCTATGCGTTCATGATCGACTGCTAATCATCTAAAGGTGCAAGTTTCAAGAAATTTATTTTTCAACGGGGCACTACCCCACACCCCGCAAAGGGCACTGCCCCTTTGACCCCTGCCCGCTAACCGGCTAGTAGGACCACCATATGCGTAGCGCACGAATCTTAGCAAGTGTCAAGCTATGGTCGGATCCTAAGGGTGCAAATTTGAGGGTTCACAGCCGCCCCCTCATCAAGATTAGCTTTGAGCAAAAGGTGATTCTAATGATAATGAACCCTAGAATGAGGGATGGTAAGATGAACCATATGGATGCCTAAGTCAATGTCTAGACATGTTTGGGTGAAAATGGTTGGTGAAAAAAGGAACCACAGGGATGCTTAGATGATTTAAACATTTATGGGTGAAATGATCCTAAGGTTATCCTAGGATGGTCTGATTAAAAGGGATACCTAATTCAAATTTAAGGTATGAATCCTAAGGCTATCCTATGATGGGTCTGATCAAAAGAGATACCTAATTCAGATTTAAGGTATCGATCCTAAGGCTATCCTAGGATGGGTCTGATCAAAAGGGATACCTAATTTAGATTTAAGGTATAAATCCTAAGGTTATCCTAAAAGGGATACCTAATTCAAATTTAAGGTATAAATCTGAATGTTATCCTAGGATGGGTCTGATGAAAAAGGATACCTAATTCATATTTAAGGTATGAATCCTAAGGCTATCTTAGGATGAGTCCGATTTAAAAGAGATACCTAATTTAGATTTAAGGTATGAATCCTAAGGCTATCCTATGATGGGTCTGATAAAAGGGGATACCTAATTCAGATTTAAGGTATGAATCCTAAGGCTATCTTAGGATGGGTCTGATCAAAAGGCTATCTTAGGATAGGTCTGATCAAAAGAGATACCTAATTTAGATTTATGGTATGAATCCTAAGGCTAACCTAGGATGGGTCTGATAAAAGGGGATAACTAATTCAGATTTAAGGGGATACCTAATTTAGATTTAAGGTATGGATCCTAAGGCTATCCTAGGATGGGTCTGATAAAAGGGGATACCTAATTCAGATTTAAGATATGAATCCTAAGGCTATCTTAGGATGGGTCTGATCAAAAGAGATACCTAATTTAGATTTAAAGTATAAATCCTAAGGCTATCCTAGGATGGGTTTGATCAAAAGAGATACCTAATTCAGATTTAAGGTATGGATCCTAAGGCTATCCTAGGATGGGTATGATAAAAGGGGATTCCTAATTCAGATTTAAGGTATGAATCCTCAGGCTATCTTAGGATGGGTCTGATCGAAAGGGATACCTAATTCAAATTTTAAGGTATGAATCCTAAGGCTATCTTAGGATGGGTCTGATCGAAAGGGATACCTAATTCAAATTTAAGGTATGAATCCTAAGGCTATCTTAGGATGGGTCTGATTGAAAGGGATACCTAATTCAGATTCAAGGTATGAATCCTAAGGTTATCCTAGGATGGGTCTGATCAAAAGAGATACCTAATTTAGATCTAAGGTATGGATCCTAATGCTATCCTATGATGAGTCCAATTAAAAGAGATACCTAATTCAGATTTAAGGTATGAATCCTAAGGCTATCATTAGGATGAATCTAATTAAAAGAGATACCTAATTTAGATTTAAGGTGTGAATTCTTGTGCTTTCTAGCAGGAGCTAAAAAAATGATGTTCTTGTCTGGTAGGAGTGATGATGACCTTGTCTGGGAGGAAAGAGATGATCCATTTTGATTCGGCAGTCTGACTTACAACTTATTCTATCATGAAATGCATCTGACTATGCAATGATTGGATACCTTAAACCTGTGAAGGGTCAGTTTGGTAGGAGAGTGCTCAGCTTTTGGGAGAAAAATGCCCCCACTTTAGAAAGGTGAATATTTGGAAGGGAGGTGCCCCCACTTTAGGATGATAAAGGAAAGCGGTTTAGTTTTTTTGGCTGTTTGGCTAACTTAGAGATGAAATGGGCATGTTAGGTATGAGGCTAGTTGGTCAATGGCTATTATTAAAGTCACTTTGGAAGGTTAAACCAAGTATGGCTAGAAGAGGTCGGGCAGGATTTAGGTTTGTTCGGTTTACAATAATGTTTGGCTTAAGGCTGAATTGGAAAGCTTGAATAGGGAGGTCAATTCCTTTAAGACGATAAGGTTTAGATTAGGTCTAGTTTTGGGGAAGGTCAGGTCTGGCAATTGGCTTAGTCAGTTATGGCCTTCTGGTTTTGGTTTTAGGGGAGATTTATTTAGAAGGCTAAGTTAGGTTTGGCTAGGTTCATTTGGAAGTTCAATTTGGTTTGGCTTTGTAAGAGATTATATTAGATGCTCAGTCAAGTTATGGCCTTCTAGTGAGTTCATTCGGAAGGCTTGGTCAGAGAGATCAAGTTAGGATTCTAGACCTAGGAGGCTAATCTTGGCTTAGAGGAAGAGGTCAAGCTAGGAAATCAATTTGGAAGGCTAAGTTAGATTTTGCCTTAGAGGAGATCATGAAGGCTTCTTAAGAGTGGGCTTCATGGTGAAGGCTTTTTGGGAGTGAGCTTTATGGTGAAGGCTTCTTGGTTTGGGCTTTATGGTGAAGGCTTTTAGATTTGGGCTTCATGGCAAAGGTTTTTGGTTTTCGGCTTCATAGTAAAGGCTTTTAGTTTTGGGCTTTATGGTGAAGGCTTCTAAATTTGGGCTTCAAGGTGAAGGCTTTTAGGTGTTGAGGATAGTTTTCTACGAGGGTGTTTTGGATGGCTAGCTTTGACTCAAGTATGGTGCTACAGGTTTTTGGTCACAAGGATACCATAAGCTCATGGATAAGGGTTTGCCCTTTGACATGGTTGCATTAGAATAGTTTGCAGGCTTTAAGAGGCTTTGATTCTCAGGGATTTATGTGTTTTGCCAATTTAATATTTCAAAGATCATGAGATATTTGCCAAAGAGGCATGAGATGGGCCTTGACTGGTTCGAGTCCTTCTTAATCAACTTGAGGATGATAGGCTTTGGAAGATATGCCTCGAGTTTTGCCAAAGAAACTGAATTCAAAGATGATGAGTCTTAAGAGACTTGGGATTTTTTGTTATACTTATCACGAGATTTTGCCAAAAAAAGGGTGATATATGACTTGAGCTTGAAATGGTGGTATGATTTGCAAATGAGGCTTGGGATAGAAAAGTTCGGGAATGGTTTGAAGGTAGGCTGAAACTTCTGAAAAGAATCATAGAGGTTGTATGGTTTTGCTTTTTGTAGCATAAATCATGGAAAAGAGTGAGTCAAGCTTTTCTGGTTGTTTGAGGTTGAAGGGACTCTTGGAGTGACACTTAATTGGTTTGACTTAATGACACACTGACTACACCGGCTAGAACAAAGAGTCCTTAGTAATGGCTAAAGGGTTAGTGGAGGAAGACAACTTAGGGATCATAGTCCCAAATTAGAGATAGGGATGTGATGGACTGAAGATATGTATTAACTTTTTGAACTAAATGATGGGATGGACTGACAACAAATGATGACATTCTGGGAAGACATGGCCCTATTGTAAGATAAGGGCATACAAGACAGCATAACTTTAAAGAACGAGCCTTTAATGAGGAAGGATGACTTTGGAGACATGAGACCAGACAAATTGATAATTTAACAACTTTGGACATAAGGGAAGGTGACTTGGATGAGCTTTCTCTCTTTCTCTCTCTCTCTCTCCCTTTTTTTTTTTTTAGCTCTAACTTTTGCCTAAGTTGCCCTTTCAAATTTTCAACTTAGTGAGCTTGGATTAATGAAATTTGGGAGAAAGCATTCCACCATGATTTGCTATATTGAGAGGCTCTAATCTTTAAATTCTGGGTTTGATAGAGGTCTTTTTAGAACTTGTCACCTCTTGTTGAGGTGCATCATTTGATTACCTAATTGTGCAATAGGTAATTTCATTTACTTACTCCTTGTGCTTCAATTATTTGATGAGAGATCCTTTTTTGGTTAGGAGCTTGTGAAGCATTTATTGATTGGAGGACACCCCACATTTTGATTGTAGTGGATTTAATCTTTACCCCTTTTTTCTTCATTTTCTTTTCTCTCTCTCTCTCTCTCTCTGTTTTTTTTTTAAGCTCATCCGTGTCAGACTCAATTAAAGAAGATAAGAAAGTTAATGCATAAATAATGAAAAGAAAACATAGATGCATTACTATAAAGGAAACTTTATTATAAAATAATAAAAAAAGGGACTGATATAGTTGACAAAATAAAATAAAATGATAGACTTAGACTCAGACTTTTAGGCTTAAGCTCAGACTTAGACTTAGATTTGGAATTCAACCTCAAACAGATCATATTAGTTAGGCTTGAACTCCTCTATGTTATGCTACTCAGGATTGAATTAAGGTCCTGGGTCTTACTTTAAGGGGATGTATCTCCACTATCAATCAGATCTTGGATTTTATGTTTCAAAGCTTTACATGCATTGGTTTGGTGCCTCGCTCCTTGATGATATTCACAATACTCATTAGGGTGGTAGCTCTTTGGTAAGGGATTAGAGGGGACTCTTGGTTCCAAGGGTTTTACCATTCTTGCCTTTAAAGCATTCTTATAAACTGCTGCTAATGGAACTCCCAAATCTGTGAAAGCCCTTCATTGAGATTTCAAAGGTCGCTTACTAGTCATGGCAGCTCCCTCTATACTCTCTCACTTGACATCAATAAGGGGAGTGTAGGTGTCTATATCCTTCCATTCACTAGAGGCAAGAGGAGTGGAGGTATTGCTCTTTTTACACCTTTTTTTCTATTGTAAGGGTTTGCTCTAGTGCATCAATGTTGAGGTTTAAAGGTCTTTTGATGGTAGAAGAGGTGGGGTTTTCCTTGCTTTGAAAAGGATTCAAAGAAGAGGCAAGGTTAGTATCTAAGACTAATGGCATGGCTGAGGTTAGAATGGCATTGGTGTTTGGGATTAAGGATGTAAAATTATGAGTCTTGTCAATGGTAGATGCAGCATTGATGGGCTTAGCTTAGTTCAACATTCCTCTCACTTCATCGATGATAAGTTGGCATTGGAAACTCAAAACATTAGTGAAAGCAGAAGTAAGATGGATTAGGGCATTGTTAAAACTGGATTGTTGGCTAGCTAAAGACTTATTGAAATTGGCTCATTGAGCATCTAGGGCGAAGATGAGAATAGCTTGAAGGTTCTCTTCTTGCCTCTTAAGTAGGTTGGTTAGAGCTTCTATGTCAGTCAGGCTAGCCATTGGTACCTTTAAAACCAAGTCAAAGAATAAGGTAAGTGCTTGGAAAAGAAGCAATGAGATGGGCATGCACACTTTGAGGAAAAAGTCTCCCATTGATGTTGTAAGCTGACTTCATTTGGGCTTTTGATGATTTCCTAATGTTGCACAGGTGAAGGTCTCAAGCTTAAAGTATCAGCTTGAACCAAAGGTATTGGACTTAAGATAGTGTATTGGGCCAAAGGTATTGGGCTTAAGGTATTGTGTTGGGGCCAAAGGTATTGTGTTTAAGGTAGTGTTTTGGGCCAAGGTATTGGGTTTAGGGTATTGCGTTAGGCCAAGGGTATTGTGTTGGGCCAAAGGTATTGGACTTAGGGTTGTGAACCCTCAAATTTGTACCTCCTGATTTGGCTGCCACTTGACACCTACTAAGAATAGGGCATTACGCATACGGTAGTCCTACTAGCCAATTAGCGGGTAGGGGTCAAGGGGGTAGCACCCCGTCGAAAAAATAAATTTCCTGAATCTTTTACCTCCAGTTGATTGCTTTTCAATCACGAACCCACAGGATCAAACTAAGCTCGAATCAAAACTAAAACGGGCTCGAAATAGATGGAAACAGGTCGAACCACATGAGTGGCGCACTGTCGTATGGGAGGCACACTTTCCGTGCTGCCCAGAAGGAGGCACACATTTGATGCCGCCGGCAGGGCGATACACTTGCCGTACAGCTATCGGCGGCATTGATTTCATGCCAGAAGACAGGCAGCACACCTACTGTGTTGCCTAGATGGCCGGCGCGTCTACC
Source organism: Reutealis trisperma (assembly GCA_947687605.1). Taxonomy (NCBI): domain Eukaryota; kingdom Viridiplantae; phylum Streptophyta; class Magnoliopsida; order Malpighiales; family Euphorbiaceae; genus Reutealis; species Reutealis trisperma. The sequence goes on from CANTUT010001163.1 coordinate 68,728, forward strand.
ATGCCACCCATGCCGCTGGCGCCGCACCGATGCCGCTGTTTGTATCGCCAAAACCCCCTTTGGCAGCTCTATAAATAGACCCTCCTTCAACCTCATTTAGCACAACTTCCAAGGCATTCTAAAGCAATTTGAGAGATTTAAAAGCAGTTGAGATACATTTCAAAGCATATTTTCTTTCGTATACTCACATACTTGTTGTTTCTAGGTCTAGATTCCAAATTTCCTTTGAATTCAAGGTGGAGTTGAGATTCAGAGCCAAACTAATTCCATTCGTTCAAAAGCCAAGAAAAGCAAAGGTATAACCCCTTTCCTATTTTAAAATTCTAAATCCAGATCTAGAATTCTTTTTAGGTCTAAAACTGAAAAGATCTAAAATTTATTAATTTAAGAATTAGAATTAAGTTAATAAGCAAACCAACACATTTTTAAACCCCTCCTTCGCAAGAATGGAGAACTGCGTGGGATTTGATTCCTATTCAATAGGATACGCAGGCTGCCATTCTGAAGGGCATCAACTCCAAAATCTTTTTATCAATATTGTTTTCCTCTTAATTTATTTGCATTAATCTTTTGTTTATGATTTTAGTTTATTTAGGGGAATGTGTGCTTTTCCTAGTACCCATAAGGGCTAGAGGAAAGATCCACTTTATTTCATTTGTTTTGATATTGTAATAATTAAGTAGGATTTATTTTGCCTATTTATTTATTATTGTCATTCCATCACATCATATATATATATATATATTTATTTCATTCATCATTATATTCCTGCTCATGCATATACAAAAATTCATTTTCAAGAGTTATTTTGCATTTTTAGCCAAACTAAAGAAAAATCATATTTTTCTTGTGTAATTACCAAAACCTGATCCCCGAGCCCTCCTTGGTCACTCGCGAGTTGGTGCATTTTCTATTGGGATAAATCAAATTTTAGAGTCAATCATGTTGGGTTTCCTTTAATTTTCCCAATTAAAATAAATAAATTAAAGTAGTGACTCACTTTTCAACTGTCAAATTACAAAAATCAATTTTTTGAACTCACAGCGAGTTCTAATCGTGGAGTTTCTCTCGAAGAGCATTTCGATCCCTCGGTGGATCAGACCGGTGCTCGGGCGAAGCCTCACAATTGGTGACTCCACTGGCGAATTAAAATCTTTTTCAAATAAAAGATAAAGCGGATTACTTTTGGCAAAATACTGAGTTTGGCTTTAAACACGAAGTAACTCTATCATGAATCACTACGTTGGACTCCTTATCCAAAAACCCTAGTTTCCTAGGAAAATAAAGGATAGAAAGTAACATCGAGTGGGCAACCTTCCTTAGGTTTGCTTGCCGATAGTGAAATCATTCAGCCCATAACGTATCCTCTAATCCTTTTAGAGGTGTAACGAGTATGCACGTACCATTGGACCCACGCGAGGCTCCTTGTCTCACATGTGGTTAGGTATATCGCATCTCTAGTGTGATGGATTCCCTTTAAACCACCCTAACACTTTCATGTAATGACTCGCAGAACCCACCTTTAGGATTTTATGCACCATAATACTAAACTTGGTATATCATTATCGTGAAACCTTTTCATTCATGCATACATGCATGCATAGCTTGTACCTTATGAAGAGTCAAAAACCTATCCAAACACCTTCACACCCAAAGCCCATGGTCCATCTAAACCCATGGTCAACACACAAAGCTCATGGTTCACTTAAACCCATGGTCAAAACCCAAAACCCATGGTCCACCTAAACCCATGGTCAACACACAAAGCCCATGGTTTACTTAAATCCATGGTCAAAATCCAAAACCCATGGTCCACCTAAACCCATGGTCAAAACCCAAAAGCCCATGGTCCACCTAAACCCATGGTTCACCTAAACCCATGGTCAACACCCAAAGCCCATGGTCCACCTAAATCCATGGTCAAAGCCCAAAACTCATGGTTCACCCAAAACCCATAGTCTAGTCTTATCCAAACCCATGTCAAACTCATGGTAAAAATAAACCCGTTTATGGCACCCTCATCATTTTCCATAATTCTTATCCAAGCTAAACACTAACCTAGCCCAAGCTAAACACTGACATTGCTTCATCTTTCACAACTCTTACCCAAGCTAAACACTGATTTAGCTTTCATCTTTCATAGTCCTTATCCAAGCTAAACACTGATATAGCATTATCCTTAACCATCCTTACCAAAGCTAAATACTAATTTAGCATCACTCTTATCCTTACCCAAACTAAATGCTGACTAGGTTTCATCTCTTACATCATTATCCAAACCCATGGCCCATCTAAGCCCATGATCTAGTCAAACCCATTACCCAACTATCACCAAACCCATGGTCCACCCAACATCCAAATCTATGGTACATCCATACCTAATCGCAAAACCCATGGTCACGCTATCCTTAAGCCCATGGTAAACCATTTATAAATCACAAGTCCCAATCACCCGAAGCTAAATTCTGACCTAGACACCCCAAGCTAAATTTTGACCTAGCTACTCAAAGCTAAAATCTGACCTAGCCATCCAAAGCTAAAATCTGACCTAGCTCCCTTAGCTAAATACATACCTAGCTAATACCATACACCTCTACCCTCATCTTTATCCATACACCGTCAACCTAACCATAAGACACTATCATCCATTGTCATTAAACCTAACCACAAGATACTAACCCAGTTCCTTTTCCTTTTTAAAGGTTGACAAAATGTCTGTTGCCGAAGATGATGTCACTGCTACCAGAGCTGATGAGATCTTTGATGAGCTTTTTGCCAGACTCTCTGAACACTAGGAAACTATGATGAAGAGGCAAGAAGCCCTTTTTCAAGACATGCTCAAAGCCCAAAGGAGGGCTATCATGGAGGATGTCCATACCATGTTGGAACAGGCCTCCCTGGCTCAAAACCCAACTGACCCAAAACTATTCAAAGCTGACCCAAAACCTGCCTTTTATCCTGTTTGTGGATCCACTTCCAGAGTTGAATCCAAAGATAAAGAACTTGCAAACACCAACATCATTCCACCACTACCTATTCCATCACCTGAATTCCTCAGAAACAACTCACTCTATTAACCCATGATAGTTCAACCACCAAATTACACCCCTACTCTCACTTATTGACCTGTGGATCCTTTCCAAAGGAAGGAAGCTAACCCTGAAATCAAAGCCTTCATGGAAAAAGTGAAGCACATGGAAAAAATGCTGAAAAATCTAAAGAAGAAAGAGAACCTGGTTGATATAGGCTCTTTGAGCTTATTTCCCAATGCAAGAGTTCCACCAAAGTTCAAGATGCCGAATTTGGACAAATTTGATGGTACTACTTGCCCCAAGATCCATTTAAAGATGTATATGGGGGTAATGCATCCCTTTGGTGTCAATAATGAGCTCCTTGCTCAACTTTTTTAGCAAACTCTTACTGATCTTGCCCTAAGATGGTTTATTAACTTAGATGTTACCTAAAAATAGACTTGGGAGGACATTTGCAAGGCATTTGTCGAACAATACCACTACAATAGTGAAGAGGACACTACAAGAAGGGATTTAGAAATCACAAAGCAACTTTCAGATGAGTCCTGCTCCATGTTCCTTACTAGGTAGAGGGCTAAAGCTGCTCAAATGGTAAACAGGCCAACTGAGCAAGAACAAGTGGATATCATTGTCAAGAATCTACTTCCTGCCTACAGAGCCCACTTATTAGCACAGTACCTACCCACCTTTAGAGCTTTGGTTGCAATTGCATCAAAAGTTAAGGATTGCATCCAAAGTCAATCATTTCAAGCTAAATTCCCCACCACCAACCTGAACAATGATGAGGAATCTAGTTCTAACTCAACCCCACCTCACCTCAGCTTTAGAAGGCATGTCATGGAGTAAGTTCAAGTTCAGCTAATCTAACTTGTCTGAGATTGAATTCCAAGTCTAAACCTAAGTCCAAATCTGAGTCGGAGTCTATCGTCTTATTTTTTTTCTTGTCGACCATAATGGTTCCTTTTGTCATCTTGCAATAAAGTTTCCTTTATAGTAATGCACATACATTTTCTTTCGTTTTCCTTATTTAGTCCAACATGGATGAGCCATAAAAAAAAAAAAAAAAAAAAGAGAGAGAAAAAAAAAAGAGAAAAAGAAAAAGAGGAAAAAAGAGATGAACAAACAATCAATTAAACCCACCATAATTAGCACATGTTAGAATTTGAGGTGCCATCAACAATTGCACCTAATCAAAGAAGGTTAAATAGTTGAAGCATAAAGAGAAAATCAAATGGAATTACCTATTGCACATTAGGTAATCAAACAATGCACCTCAACAAGGTCAACCTTTGCCAAATCTAGAATTCAAAGACCAGAGCCCCTCAAAGCAGCAGCCCAAATTATGGTGAAATATTTTCTCCTAATTGCAAGTTCGCTAAGCTGAAAACCCAAAAAAGGGTAGCTTAGGCAAAAGTTAGAGCTGAGAAAAGAGAGAGAAAGAGAGCTCATCCAAGTTATCTTCCCTCATATCCAAAGTTGTCAAATCATCTTCAATCAATCTATCATCCTTCCTAACAAGAGGTTTATTCTCTAAAGGATATACAATCTTCTATGCTCTTATCCTGTAATAGGGGCATGTCTTCCCAAGAATGTCATCATCTGTCAATCTGTCCCATCATTTAGCTCAAAGAGCTAAGGCATAATCCCTTACATAATCTCCAGTCTATCACATCCTTATCTCTCATTTGGAAGTATGATCTCCAATTTATCTTCTTCCACTAGCCCTTTAGCCATTCCTAAGGGCTCTTTGTATCAACTAACGCAATTTACAATTAAGTGTCACTTCAAGAGTCTCTTCAGTCTCAAATAACAAGAAAAGCTTGACTTGCTCTTTTCCATGATTCATGCTACAAAAAGCAAAATCATACAACCTCCATGATTCTTTTCAGAAGTTTCAGCCTACCTTCAAACCATTCTCAAATTTTATGAAATCATCCCAAGCCTTGTTGGCAAATCATGCCACATACCATCCATTCCTTGGCATAATCTCAAAATGAGTAGAACCAAAATTCCCAAGTCTATTAGGGCTTATCATCTTTAAATCTAGTTTCCTTGGCAAAACCAGAAGTCGAGGCATATCTCCCAAAAAGCCTTCATCAAGAAGCCCAAATCCAAAAGCCTTCACCATGAAGCCTAAACCAAAAGCCTTCATCAAGAAGCCTAAACCAAAAGCCTTCACCATGAAACCCAAATCCAAAAGCCTTCACCATGAAGCCCAAATCCAAAAGCCTTTATGAAGAAGCCCAAATCCAAAAGCCTTCACCATGAAGCCTAAACCAAAAGCCTTCATCATGAAGCCCAAATCCAAAAGCCTTCACCATGAAGCCTAAACCAAAAGCCTTCATCAAGAAGCCTAAACCAAAAGCCTTCATCAAGAAGCCCAAATCCAAAAGCCTTCACCTTGAGGCCCACTCCCCAAAAGCCTTCACAATGAAGCCCACTCCCAAAAGGCCTTCATTTATGAAGCCTATGATCTCCTTTAATGCAAAATTAGATTAAGCCTTTCAAATGGATTTCCTTCACCAGACCTACCCTCTTTAGCCAAGACCTTTCCCTACAAGGACTAATCCTTAACCATAACTTTCAATGGGCAAATTGGGTTGAGCCACCCATATCGAAATTCCCACATCCCTCGTCTTTCAGAGACAACCTTTTCTAAATCTAACAGCAAAGCCGAACAGATAGCTTTGATTCCAATCCTTCTAACACCAAAGCCAAATAGATAGCTTTGATCCCTGCTTTTCTAACATCAAAGTCAAATAGTAGCTTTGATTCTATTCCTCCTGACATCAAGGCCAAACAGATAGCTTTGATCCCAACTTTTCTAACCAACAAAGCCAAATAGATAGCTTTGACTATAATCCTCCCAACCACTAAAGCCAAACAGATAGCTTTGATCCCAACTTTCCCAACCAACAAAGCCAAACATATAGCTTTGACTATAATCCTCCCAACCACCAAAGCCAAACAGATAGCTTTGATACCAACTTTCCCAACCAACAAAGCCAAATAGATAGCTTTGACTATAATCCTCCCAACCAAAGCCAAACAGATAGCTTTGATCCCAACTTTTCCAACTAATAAGGCCAAACAGATAACTTTGATCATAATCTCCCCAATAGTAGGGCCGAACAGGTGGCTTTGCTAAACCAATTTGAATTCCCTAGGTGGACCAAATCTCTAAATCTTTCAAATTTGAGGCAGAACAGATAGCCTTGATTAAAATTCACCCAAGCATCTT
>CANTUT010001163.1:80000-207500 GCA_947687605.1 Reutealis trisperma
ATTTTGATCTTGTCAATAAAATTGAAGCTATCTAATGTGTACTATAAGTGTTTATTTTGCAGATTATAACATATTTGATAGATTGAATTTCAAGTATGCTTGAAATCTCCCAAAGACATTGGTTGGCTTCTGAGTCGCTCCCAATATAGTCGAATTGCGACTGTGATCACTAAATCGTGACCATGACCATTATATCTCGACCAAGATGATTAGAAGGCAATATAGTTCAATTTTCAGCTTCGAGACACAGAATGAATTGCGACCTCAGTCTCGACCGCGACCAAGGGCGCAATCCTCGATTCGTGACCGCAAAATGGTAGTCGCGATCACGAAATTCATTTAGAAATCAAAGCTTCCAACAAATAGTTAAAGAACCAATGAGAAGATGCCACGTGTTATCTAACCGTTATGGATTATAAAGATTGCGACCATGAAATATTGGTGTCGACCGCAAAAAAGGCTTAAGGATTTCGACCCTGCTCTAACAGAGCATTTAATGCAAGATTTTATGGCTGTTGTGAGAATCCTTTTTGGTATCTCTTTGTGACAGGAATTTAGAGGGAAGAAACTATAAATACCCCCTCCAAAGACCCTCATAATGATCCAACAACTTTCATTTAAGCCAAACTCTTGCAATTTTAATTCTCAAAGCCTTTACCTTTTAATTGTTATTATTTGGTTATTGTGAGAGCATTGATACCTCAAAAGGTTGAGAGTGTGCCAATAGAAAACTCTTGTATAGGTTTAAGTGTGAGCCTAATGGAAACACTTGTAAAGGTTGTGTGTTAGCCATTAAAACACTTTGTAAGTTTAGAGTGAGCTTGAAACTCCCTTGTAAGTATCAACTAGTAATAGAATACCCAATTGAGATTGGAGAGTGGACGTAGGGTTTGTTAATACCCAAACCACCATAAAATCGATTGTGTTTATTCTCCTTCTCTATCTCTTTCTATCTAATTTTTAATTTCCCACCAATTTAACCCCCTTTCTTGGTGCATAAGGGCAAACAAGTGCTTTTTCAACGGACAAATTTGTATTTAATTCAAAAACTAGCCATTTTCTAGCTGTTTTTCACCTATTTTTTTGCCTATAAATACCTCACTATTGTAGTATTACATTTTTTTTCTAACACATCAAACCTTTCCTATTTAAAATTCTACTATCTCAAACTCTCCTCAAACTTTTCTCTCTTTCAAGCTTTATAATTCTTCCTATTTTCAAATACTTCTCCATCAATGGCTTCTAGAAGACCATTTAGAAAAGGGAAAGAAGTGCAAACCTCCCAATCACCCTCTACTCTTGAACTTATGAGGGGGATCACTCAAGAGGAGAAACAAAATTTCCTTAGGATTCAAGACAAAACCATTCTACCCACCAAAATACCAAGCTTTGTTTGTCTTAAAACCTTAGGCATTTAGGATAGCATTATTGGCTACCTCAAAAATTTAAAGTGGGGGAAATTTGTTTTTGTTGATGATGAAGGGTATGATGAATTAACTAGGGAATTTCTTGCCACCCTAGTTGTACACAAAAAGCTTCATACTACCTGTGGCCATTATGCCATCGACTTTTGATTCTTTAGCAAACTCTATGAGCTTACATTGCAAGATCTTGCCAATATCTTTGGCCTTCAAACTGAAGGCACCTACACCATAAATGATTTCACCTTTGAACTCAACCCTTTTTGGACTAAAATTTCTATAGAGCCTAAATTTGATCCAAAATTCTCACTTGCTAAACATATCAAAACACTTTCCATTTGGGTTCTTCATAGGATTGTCACCCTCACCATAAATGCTAAAGGAGATGGCAATGAGAAAGTCTCCTAAAGAGCTCTTTTCTTCCTTTATGGTCTTGTGAAAGGAAAGAGCATTCAAATCGCTCGATTCCTTATTAATCAATTCCTCCATCTCTCCTCCACCAAAAAAGGTGCAACTCTTCTCTATTCTCATATCACCACAATAGCCAAGCATGTTGGGGCTATTACTTCATCCAACAAAGCTATTCTCCAAAAAACAATTAAAAAATCCCTTATAGATTTCCAATACATTATCAATGCCAACGCATTGAGAGAAAAAGAAGGGCAATATGAATATATTTTTGGAGATATTGGGATCCAAGAAAGAACAAGGAAGAGATCAAGAATAGTGAGTGAACCTAGTTAAACTCAAGAAGAAGAACCCTAAGTTGCTCCCATTGTCCCTCTATCTTAACCTCAAGATAAAACCAATTGACTTCTTCATAAAGTCTTAAGGAGACTTTCCCTTTTAGACCATATTCACCAAGACATATTTGATATGCAAGGTCATATGGGTCTCCCTCAATGTAACTTACAAGAATGGGGATTTAGTGAAGAAGATGAGGAGACATATGAGAAGGCCCCTCATGAATAAGAAGAGGCCCCTCATAAAGAAGAAGAGGAACCCAAAGAGGGAGGAGATGCTTCTTAAATTTTAAAAATTTTCTTTCTGTTCTCTTTCTTTTTTTATCTTACTTTGTTTCAAATTTTTCCTTATGTGTTTATGTATTCTAATATGGCACTATCCAATTTCAAATTAATGCAATTATGAATTTTCTCAATTTTGGTCTTGTGTGCCTAAGTATTGCTATTCTATTTTCTCTTTATGCAAAGTTTTTTATGCAATTCATTCTTTTTGATATTGTCAAAGGGGGAGAAAAATATAGAAATATAACTTAAAATATAGTAAAAATATAGAAATTCATTATTATATAACTTTGTGATATATTCTTTCAAATAATCATATACTTCTTAAATTGTTCTCATGCTTTATTTTTTGCTATGTATTACATATATTGAGGGGGAGCATTCCAAATTGAAAGTTACTTTATATTTAAGTTCAATTTGATTGTCAAAATAAAAAAGGGGGAGATTGTTGACCTAAGTCATTTCAAAACTTAGTCAATCTCTATTTTGATCTTGTCAATCAAATTGAAGTTATCTAATGTGTACTTTAAGTGTTTATTTGGCATAGTATAATATATTTGATAGATTGAATTTGAAGTATGCTTGAAATCTCCCAAAGACATTGGTTGGCTTCTGAGTCGCACCTAACACAACCTAATCGTGATCGCGATCACTAAATCATGACTGTGACCATTATATCGTGACCAAGACGATCAGAAGGCAATATAGTTCAATTTTTAGCTTTGAGACATAGAACAAATTGTGACCTCAGTTGTGACTGCGACTAATGGTGTGATCCTTGATTTGTGACCGTGAATTGGTAGTCGCGACTGTGAAATTCATACAAAAATCTAAGCTTCCAATGGATAGTTAAAGAACCAATAATAAGATACCATGTGTTATCTAGCCATTGTGGATTATGAAGATTGCGACTGTAAAATATTGGTCTCGGCCGTAAAAATTGAGTTGCGACTGCAAAAAAGGCTTAGCGACCATGACCCAGCTTTGACAAAGCATTTAATGCAAGATTTTATGGTTGTTGTGAGGATCCTTTTTAGTATCTCTTTGTAACAAAAATTTGGAGGGAAGAACCTATAAATACCCCCTCCAAAGACCCTTATAATGATCCAACAACTTTCATTTAAGCCAAGCTCTTGCAATTTTATTCTCAAAGCGTTTACCTTTTAATTGTTATTATTTGATTGTTGTAAGAACATTGATAGCTCAAAGGGTTGAGTGTTAGCATTGAAAACACATAGTATTAGGTTGAGAGTATGCCAACAGAAAACTCTTATATAAATTTAAGTGTAAGCCTAAGGGCAACACTTGTAAAGGTTGTGTATTAGCCATTAAAACACTTTGTAAGTTTGGAGTGAGCTTAAAACTCCCTTATAAGTATCAACTAGTAGTAGAATACCCATTTGAGATTGGGGAGTGGGGTTCGTTAATACCCAAACTACTATAAAATCGATTGTGTTTATTCTCCTTCCCTATCTCTTTCTATCTAATTTTTAATTTTTCACCAATTCAACCCTCCTTCTTGGTGCATAAAGGCAAACATCGGTCGTTAATCTCATTTTAGGTCGATTGAACGATCTACCTAAATGAGTGAATATTGATAAAATATTAGGGATATTTTCTCCTTTAGGCATTCCGCCATCGTTATTTCGAGATACTCTCCTATGCCTTGTAAAAACACAAGGTTTAAAATAATAAAGGCAAAATAATGAGGCTTCCTCAACTAAGTATACATTGCATATAGAGCCCTCAATCCTTGCTTTGTTTTTGACATTATGTTTTAAATGTCCATTAAATCTATAACAAATTAATATTATAGATTACGAATATGACCTATTATAAATTAAAAGATGTGATTGTAATATTAAATAGTCAAAGATTTTACCTCTCAAATGGATACATCCATCGGTACTGAATGAGATTGCTATACAAGCTTCGTATATAAAATGTGCTAATAGATGCTCCATGGAGTTGAAGAAACTTAAAGGAAAAATGTGTTCTAGTTTACACAAGATTAGTGGACTAGTATTTTCAAGCCTCACCATGTCCTATTCCCTAAGAAGTGTTGAAGTGAGTTCTTTGAAAATTAAACTCAACTCCATTTGTGGTTGCTAGACATCCCTTGGCAAAATTTCACAGAAAGCAATAGGAAGTAAGCATTGTATGATAACATAACAGTCATGGCTCTTCATTCCAAACAACCTTAGTTTCTATAGATCAACACATTGCCCATATTAGATACATACCTATCTAGAAATTTTAGATCTTTTAGCCATTCACACAAAACTTATTGCCCAACTTATTGAGCATATATCTTGCCTTCGAATATTTTTTGGGTACTTCATCCATCTCTAACTCCTTATGAAGGCATAATTGTTTTAAGTCCTATTTGGCTTTAGCATTATCTTTGATTTTTCCTAGGATGTCCATTACCATGTTAAAGATATTTTCAAACACATTCTTCTCAATATGCATGACATCCAAATTATGTTTGATCAAATTAGTACTCCAATATAGCAAATTCCAAAATATACTTCATTTCTTCCATTCACATATGTTTTGCTTAGCAATTTGAGCATTCACATCATCAACCCCTACTTTAGACACTCTCATCAACTTCAAACTAGTTATTTCTTATAACAATTCTATCCACAATGTATAGGCAGAGCAGATGCATGAGTAGCTTGATTCTTTAAAAAAATTATTTTGTTCTGTTTAAAAGGATGATCAAGTAGTAAGAACTTGCGGTGATAATCAAACCACGATTACTTACCCTCTTTAAAAAGGGTGAAGGAATCTATTATTTCCTTGCAATATAGACATGCAAGTCTACCCTAAGTACTCCAGCTAGATAACATACTATACACAGGGAAACCACTCACAGTCCACGTCAAAGTAACTCACATATGAAAATTTTGGTTCATAGACACATCATTTGTTTTGACGCTTATATCCCATAGCCATAGCAATTCTACAATAAGAGGTTGCAAAAGTACATCCAACTGCTATTTTGGATTATTTGGTTTAAGGACTATTACAGAAAGGAACATGTATTCTTTCTTCATACACATCCCTAGAGGCAGATTATATAGCGTCACTACAATTAGCCATAATGAGTATTGTTGTCCAGATTGTCCAAAAGATTAAAAGCCATCTGTATATAACCCCAAATGGACGTTGTAGATTTCAAAAGCAAACTCTAGATTCACCATATTGAAATGCTTCCATGCTACAAAATCTAAACAGTGTTGCATAGCCCCCTCTTCCTCTTCATGTTCAGCCAGCCATCTCATATGCTTTGCAGTTGCTTTAAAAGCATACAATCTCTGCAGCCTCGGAGTCATAGGGAAGTAAAACATGGTTTTATATGGAATATTTTTGTTAGACGAACAAGCACCCCGATGTCTTAGCTTATATCTAGACTAATCATAAAACTTGCACATAATCAAATTACTATCTTCTCCCAATAAAGCATGTAATTGTTCTTCAAACAATAAATTTTCTAGACTGATGCTATAGAAACTATCCACTATTGTATTATCTTCAAGCAACGACTAGTTATTCAACTGTAGTGTCTCATCATAACACCTTTCATATAGATAGTGTTTTTATTTGATATTTAAAAGTCATACCACAGCAGATAACTTAGATTGTTTCTCGCAGCCAAGTCATAATTCTTCATTAGTTACATCTAACATATCATACAATTTCTGAGCAATTGAATTTGGTGCTTCCTCCATTCCATCCCAATCAAAATCTAGCCCAACGGCATCCATTAACATATTATAGTGTGTAGTTGGAAGAGAATTATCTGCATCTTCACAGCCTACTTTAGCTGCAGCTGAAATTCCAGAGCTACTGACTTCACTATGCAAATACCATTCATAGTAATGCGGTACAAAACCCTTCTTTAGAATGTGCAATTTAAAGATATCTGGTTTAAGGAAATTTTGATTCTGACATTTCTTGTGGTTATAAGAACATCGAACACTGATCCCATTCATGCACTGTGGCTGAGATGTCCCGCATTGCTTGAATTAGTCTAAACTCTCCAAGAATTTTGGATTCAAATACCCATCCATAAGTCTAGAGTACATCCAATTTCTATCAATTCTCATACATCCAATTTCTATCGGTCCTTATAATTATTCCCTATAAATTCTGATAATTAATTCATTATATTTAAATCACACAAACAAAATTTAATTTAATATGATTGATTTTAATTTTAATCAAGTTCTCGACATTTAATTTGACATTCTTATATCTCCCTCCCTATAAGGTAAGAACCTAGCCCATTTAGAAACTCATTGTTGCATAATTGTTACTATTATATTCTACATTCATATATCTACATAAATTTCGGCAACATCTCCCTATAGTTATCCTAGTGCACTAAATTTGAAAAATCCCAAATAATCATGATATTATTTCATTGTGCACTAAGAGAACATGATAGAAGGTGATACCGAATTCTTAAACATATGTATGAAATAAAAATATACACAGATAGTTACACGAACAATGAAATCTCTAAACTGTATATAATCCGATGTTCTCTCACTATCCAATGAGTAGGATACCAAATGAGATCTATGTTTAATATTAAATTTGTTAATCATTTTGAATTAATGATATTTTTGGGTACTTGATTGTCAAAATCCAAAAATAAAGTTAAAATCATTTAAATATTTTCATTAATAAAAGAATAAAAATTTTATTACAAATAACAATTATAACATCATAATATCACATATAATAAAAAATTCATGAAATAAATTCACAGAATAAATTTAAAATTTATTTAATACGGTACAAATTTCTAAATGCATTATACTTTTTCCATTTTTAACCGTATCACAATTTTAAATATATATAATTTACTTAATAATAAAGATATTAAGATTATATTAGTCATTTTTTATTTCATTTAAATAAAATTTATAATAAGATTCTTATTAATCATTTTAATTTTTCAATTTATATTGATTTCCTATATAATTTTTTATATTCTTATAATTTCAAATTTTCTATGTTAAATGCTCTTTCAATTCTTTTTTTTTAGTGTTTGAATTTTAATTATTTTTGGCATAATTATATGCTCTTTCAATTCTAATTTTTTAATGTTTAAATTTTAATTATTTTTTAGCATAATTATGGCAAGGCTATTTTTTCTCGTAAGAGGATATTTTTCATTTTTTTATATTTTATGAATACATTTAAAATTTTAATTTTAGAGGCACATTTATATTTTATTGTTGTCTTTATATTTTTAAATTCTATTTTTGCTCCTAAATAAAAAATTTTTCTATTTTTTTGTATTTTATGATATGCATTTAGATTTCAATTTTTATGGCAAATTTATTGGTTCTTTTGTATTTTTTAATGTGAAGTATATTTTTATGACTAATAAAATTATTGATTTTTATGAAATTCTTACAGTATAAATTTCACTTTTTAAGGCATATTTATCTTTTTATGGTTCATTTTATCTTTTTTTTAATCCAATTTTATGCCATATTTAATCTAAGACTATATTTTTGATATTTTATCCCGATAGATTTGAAATTAATGCATTTACTAAAATAATATAAATTACTAACACACATACATAGTTTTGGAATAAATTTTTTTTAATATATGTTTATAAATTCACATCAACTTAACAACATAATTAAAAATTACATGATGAAATAAAAATTAACCATATATTATAAATTCACATCACAAAATTTATATTTTTTTAATACACATTTAAAAATAAAACTCAAATTATCAACATAACAAATTACAAATTATGCATAACATTCAAAAGCATAATACAAATTACATTTGTATATTAACATAATTAAAATAAATTATAGTATGAACCTCTTGACAAGCAGATATATTTTTTATTGTCCCAATTATCCCACACAAAAATTATCTGAAACAAAATTGCAATTCTGTTAATAAAACCAAAATAAAATAATTAATAAGACTACTAAAAAATAAAATACATACTAAAATCATTATTCATTTAAAAACATAAATTTATATACAAAAATAAATTAAGAAAATAGAATTTACAAAAAATAAATCTAGAAATTTTTTTAAAAAATTATAGACATAATTTTATAAAAAAAATATTTGCTAAATTAATTTCACCAAATTTAATACTAGCATTAATTTATAACAAATTTATTATGCTTCAAAAAAATTAAATCTCTCAAAAATTTTAAAACAACATAAAATTGGATTTATATATATACATACACACACAGTATATATATTGTAACACTTTGCCTAAAGATAGCAATTATAGGACCTAATGCACATTAAGTATGATATGATGTGACTTATTTTATGCTCAAAATATGTCTTAGGATGTTTAATAATGTAAGAACTAAGTTAGGATAGTAATAGGAGATATTTTGACTATAGAGGCTTTTTGGTTATTTTGACCCTAAAATAATGAATCAGGGGTATCTAAGTTAAAAATCAAAAAAATTCTAAAATAGGTCCCAAATATTATATAAAACACAATATTTTTCATTCAAACAAAAAAGAATAAGAAACGGAAAAGTTATCACAAAAATACCGAAAATAACCCTGACAGCTACCACTAATCAAGGGCATTTTGGTCATTTGACCAAAGTTATAAAATAAATACACCAAAATATTTGGAACCAAAGTCCAGTTGAATATTTTTCAAAATTTTCAGTAGAAACATGGGAAAATCGCACTGAAACTTAAAAATTGGTATTTTAAAATGCAGTATTAATTTTATAAATAAAAAAAAAAAAAAGAAAAAGAAAAACCCTAATGCATTTAACTGACCAGCAGCCGCCCACCCCTCCATTTTAATTGCTGTGCACGCATTCTTTCTCATGAAAAACAAAACAAAACAAAACAAAAACAAAACAAAACTTTCTTCTTCCCTTTTCTCTCAAAAAAATTCTAAAAATTAACAAAGAATCGATGATTTTTGCAAGGTAAGAATTTCTCTACACTAAATCCTTTCAATTATTTTTATGGGCTGATTGTTTCAATATCTATTTAAAAATAAAATAAAATTATTGTTATTCAATCTTGGAAGGTTTGGCTAAGGCTAGTAAAAGAGGATTGGAATTATCTTTATGAATTAAGGTCAGAAAAATTATTTTCTCAAATTAATTTCTATTTTTATTTTTTTTACAGCAATTAAATATGTATATAAATCATGGCAATGTAGTGTTGTATTGGTTTAATTAGTAGAATGAGATGTGTATTTGTTGAATTAAGAAAAGAATTGTGCTTAGAAATGAAAAAGGAAGTTAATTGCAAACAAAAGTATAATTGCTAGTGAAGAACATGATTAATTGAAAAAAAAATCTATGCAATAACCATTCATCCAAAAGGGAAAATTAATTCCCAAGTTCTATAATTTATTTTTTTTAAGTAGAATTTATTGGGTTTGGAGCCAATAGAATATAGAAATGGTTGGAAATAAAATCCGAGTTCGAATCGTTGAAAAATTCAAAATGGAATTTCAAAAATATTCTTGAAACCTTCATGAACAACTTAAAATTTGGGACTTTCCAATTTAAGTTAATTAAGCTTAATTATAATTAAAATTATGTAATTAAATAAATTAATTAAATAATTAAACAATAAAATCGAAATAGATAACAAGAAAACAAGCAATCAAAGGATGGGCGAGTTGAAACCTCTTGAGGGGTGAACTCTAGATCGAACAATTGAGTTTCTACTTAAATTAAATATAAATATCAAATTAAGGATATAATTAAAATTAAATTAATTAATTAAGAATTTATAAAGTCAATTAGTATGAACAAGTCAAATATTAAGACTTCCATTAGAGGATACCTTTAATATTGGATTGACTTTATGAAGTCAAAGTCAAAAGTTTGAGCATGACCTAAGATGAATTAAAATATATTAAAATAATACTAAAACATTAATCATCAAGATTAAAAGTCAAAATAAGGAAAAATGTTAAAAGTTGACATTGTTTGACCAAAGATTCATAATGGGACTAGGACTCCTAGTTTAAGTAAACCACTTAAGTTAAGCAAGAATATGTATAAACATGATAAGTTATTGAATATATAAATTAAATAAGAACTTGATTTATGTTGTAGATGTTAAAGAAGTTCAAGCTCTACGGTCTACTTAGCTCGGTTAATTAGGAGCATAGGAGTCTGAGGTGAGTTGTAATGCACACTCTTATTTCTTTGTAAATATGAAACAATTTCTTTGAGATTAAAAGATTTCCTTCATGATTTCATGCCATTGATTGATTTTGATTTCATAAGTTATGTTTACTCAAGAGTCCCACCTTAAGTATGACTCTTTCTTAAGTTGATTGTTTGAACCCAAAACTCATATTAAGCTATATTATGACTTTTAATGATGTTGTGAACCTTAAACCAAGTCTTTCAAGCTAAGTAGGACTCTTTCATAAGAGTCCTAATATAAGTTAAACTCTTGCTATGTATATGTTATTGTTTATTTTTCCAAGCCTACAGAAACAACCCCTCTCAATGTGGGGTGAACATTGGACTTGTGCACAAGGTATACCCATAGATAGGGCAAAGTATCCAGACCTCGACTAGTAGGGGTCCAATATTACTAGCTATAGGACCTAATCAGTCTTATGCTATAAGTTGAGTAGAGAAGGCAACAGCCCCTACTCCTAAGTTAATATAAGTTATAAGTCATTTATGTTACCCTATTGTTTATTCCTCATTTTTACAACCAAGCTATGTTATTGAGCCTATGTTTATTTTCTCACATACTTATGTGTGCATCTGCTCTTACTAAGTCTTCTACTCACCCTTTTCTATGTTTATATATTTCAGGATGGCAAGATTAATCAAGGTAACTAAACTCAAGCCTATTCCTCCACTTGAGTGGTTGCTTTGCCTAGAAGATAGTAGAGTTCTCTTCATCCATTTGAATGGTGAACTTCGGTTTAGTGCTGCGGGGGGTAATAAGCGAAGTACTTAAAAATCTATTGGTAATTGATGTTTTGTGGTTTTTAAGTTTGTGATAATTTGGACTTTTATTTTATTGAGTTATTTTCAAATATTTTCCTTTAATTTTGGTTTATAAGAATTGTTTTTAAAATGTAAGAAATTTATAGGCCTTTTCCGCAAATTTTATAAGTTATTATTTAATTGAATAAGATATGGGCATTTGATAAGTAATTTTACATAAGCTAAAGATTTTACGAGTGTGGGTGACCTTATGTCTTCCCGTGTCTTAAGATCATCATAGCTCCCTAAGTCGGGCTATGACATATATACTTAGTGTGTGTATTTTTTTTATTGTCCTATACGAAAATTATTTGAAATAAAATTGCAATTCTATTAATAAAACCAAAATAAAATAATTAATAAGACTACTAAAAAACCAAAATACATACTAAAATTATTATTCATTTACACACATAATTTATATATAGAAATAAATTAAGAAAATAGAATTTACAAAAAAAATACAAAAGATAATATATAAAAAAATAAATCCAGAAATTTTTTTAAAAAATTATAAACATAATTTTATAAAAAAAATAATATTTACAAAATTAATTTCACCAATTTTAATACTAGCATAAATTTATAACAAAATTAATTATGCTTAAAAAAAATTAAACCCCTCAAAAAATTTAAAACAACATAAAAATTTGATTTTTATTTATAATTCTAATTATATACACACACATATATATATTGTGTATACACATATATATATACATACACATATACATATATGTGTGTGTGTGTGTATAGATACACACACACACACACACACACACAGATATATATATATATATATATATATATATATATATATATATATATATATATATATATATATATATATATATATATATATATATATATATATATATATATATATATATATATATATATATATATATACATTCACCAAAATTAATTAAAACACAATAAAATTTCAACAAATTTCAAACAATAATCAACACAAATTAATCTCAATAAAAAAATTCAATCTAAAATAAAATTAATACATACCGGTAATCCTTAGCTCCAGAAGCAGGGCATCGGTGACTAGTGAACAACTATCGACTGACGGTGAGCCCAATAGGAATAAAAGGTAGAGAGGGAGAGAGAACAGAGAGGAAGAAAGAGCCTGATGCAAAGAAGAAGAAGAAGAAAGGGAAGAAGAAAGAAAGAAAGGGAAGGAATTTGAATAGTTTAAAATTAACATTTACTGATGGATTATTGAAGGAACGTGTCATGTGGATTAAAAAATTCATTAGTAAATGAATTAATGGTGGCAAAAGGCCCTCTTCATTTTTCAAGATGGTCAGTAATCTATCAGTAAATTTTACCAACTATATATGTATACTATGGTTGCTATTTACTGATAGATTACTGATAATTTTTCACTGCCACATTGAATTTCATCAATAATCTGTCAATAAATTTACCAATTGCTACCAAAAAATTTGCACCTAACTTATGGCATTCCTGGCCGTCAGTAATTGGTCAGTAAAACCCTATTTTACTGTCTATTTTGTCCATCAGTAATTTCTATCAGCAAGCCATTAGTAATGACCAAATTCCATTAGTATTCTATCAATAATAAGAACAATTATTGGTACATACAATTCCATTAGTATTCCGTCAATAAGTACCGATGGAATTATGTTCATCAGTAAATTCCATTAGTAAAACATGTGTTTCTGGTAGTGGCCCCTAAATGCTTCTGCCCATGCATAGACCTAATCCCATTCCCGTATTGATATTAAGGATTTGTTTGGTTTCTAGGTAAATAGAAATGACATTGGAAATAATTATAGGAATGAAATTATGGTTGTAAATCTTTCATGTTGTGTTTGGTAAGTAAAACATGAAAATGAACATAAGATTATGGACTAAAAGAATTTGGGTTTGGAAAATCTAGAATGATTTTATTAAATATTAGATAAACTACAGACCAAAAATTAAACAATATAAATAAATGCAAACACTACATTAATTGCATCAAAGATTAAAGGTAGAGCAAAAGACTATCATCTCAATTTATTCAGTGAAACAAGATTCAAACAAAGCGAAACTGAAATTCATTAACCAAATGCATATGGAAGTGCATCTCACGAGATTTGACATAGGCACTGATCAAGGAATGACTGAAAATCACACATATATTTTATAAACCTCTCCACCCAAGATTTTGATTGAGATTTAATTTGTAAATTATAAAGAAAAGGAAGGATCTATTCCAACTAAGTTGAGAAGAAAATAAAAAGAAGTGTAAGAGTTATTTTGATAGAGATATGTTATCAATGATTGAAGGTAGTGCCAAAACATATACATGTTGGAGGATCACTATTAGAAACTACTGATTTAGAGATTAAAATTACCGACTATTGATTACTAATAGCTAGCTTGCGATTAATTGGTGACTAAATTAAGGAGATAGATAAAATGTTGTAGATTTGTGAGCAATTTGCACTAACTAATCACTAAAAATGCCGCCAAAAAATGGCAAGACATTTAGTTATTAAAATCTAGTAGCACATTACTCTCTAATTGGCGACTACAATGTACATAATCACCAAAAAGAGACTGAAAATAGGAGAGAGCCATAAATATGATGGCAAAAAGGATTCAACGATGATAGTAGTCGCTAATTAGCAACTAAGTGTTGGTCACCAAATCTAACTTAATTAAACAGTAGCCTCAGATGTCGTTTTTAGGTTTAGCGATTACATATTGTAGTTGCTAAATTCTTAGGGTTAAAATTCCATCTGTTTCCTTTTTCTTGCACTCTTTTTCTCTCTTTCTCTCTCTAAAACACCCCACAACCATCATCCTCCCAATTCCCCTCACTATATTCCAGTCGTTCAACACCGTGTAGTTGCCATTCATCGTCTTCTCCATTTGACGGTATAATCTTTTCTATTCCACGACAAAGTCTTTTTCAATTTGGTCATCTGCATCTTCTCTTGTCGTCTTCATCAATATGTTTTCTATTCTTCATGGAAGAGGTAGGTACAGATTTATTTATTTATTTTATTTTATTTTATTTTATATTTTTATTTTAATTTTTATATTTTGTTTAAATTTGATTAATTTTAATTTAGTGTTAAGATTTTATAAATTGTTTGCATGTATGAAAATTTTAGGATATATAAATTATAAATTTTCTATATTTTAATTTATTTATTTTTTGTTATATATTAGAATAATTTATATAAAAAAACAAATGTTTACACAAATTTTAGTTTTAGGGTTAAAATTAATTTACAATTTGCTTTAATTAGTTTATAAGAATAATTGAATAAAATAAATTAAGTTAAAATAATAAATTGTAAAGTTATTAGGTAATTCTTAGTTTTACATTAATAATATTAATATATAATAATCTAAAATATTTAAAATATATTATGAAAAATAATTTATTAGATAAATTTTAGTTTAGGGTTTAAATTAATTAGTTTATTAGAAATGAATTTTAGTTACAAAAATTTTAGTGAAAATAATAAATAAAAAATTGTAAATTTTAGGTAAACTTTAGTTTTACTATAATAAAATTAATATATAACAATGTAAATATATTTATATTAATTAGTATAAATTAATAAAATTATATAAGATATTAAATAATATAAAAACTTAAATTATTATATAAATTTATGTTCTAGACTAATAAAATTAATATATAAAAATTTAATTATATTTATATTGTTCTATTTAAATATATTTATATGTTCTAGATTAATAAAATTAATAAATGAAATTAATATATAAAAACTTCAATTATTAGATAAATTTATGTTCTATTGATTATTGAATTTTATTGTTGGTTATGAGATTGTTGAATTTTTTGTCACTCAAATTTGAAGTTAAGGTTATACTTGGTGAATATATTGAGTGTTATTTTATTTGTATGTTGTATAAATTATTGGAATATTTTATAGTTATAGTCGGCACTCAATCATATTTCAGTTTAAGATTGTTGAATGTTTTGTGACTTAAATTTGAAGTTGAGCTAGGTTATACTTGATGAATATATTGGAACTATTAATTTATTTACAGATTGTGTAAATTATTAAGGTATTTTGTAGTTATAGCTGGCACTTTGCTAGATTTTAGTTATAATATATTGCTAAGGTTAATAGAAGGGAATATACTAATATATTTGAATATGTATTTGAGCACATTAAATATTTATGGGTAGCTAGATATGATGTGGGTCAAATTTAATACCCTAATCTCTAAGACTAAGTATAGAGTGAGTAGGGTGTCGAATTCTAGGGAATTTAGAGCAATTTTATATTAACCGGGTAATTACTAAGATGGATAGGCAAACAGCAAACAAAAGATATGGATATATTCTATCTAATCTAAAACACTAAAGTTTTATTGTTACTTTAATTAATAACAATAATAATGAATTATAGAATTACAATTCAGAATCAATTTTGAACTATAAAAGTTAACAACATATAAACACATGCAATGATTGGAGAATATGACCATCAGTCCTTAAAAGCAACTCTCGTTGTCAGTTAAGGGTATTTTCATTTAGAGTTTACAAGCACTCTCATGACATTATAGAGATAAACAAAAACCATTAAGTTCCATGCCAATTCTTTAACCCCTTAAAGTGGATTTCTTGTCTCCAAGTACTTTCCTATCTTTTAAGTAATTTCAATTGCATTTCCACCAAAATGCCCCAATTCTCATTGTGAACAAAATGATTAACAAGTTATATATGGTGATCAAGCATACATAACACAATGTACCACTCAATTGAAACTAAATCATTCATGCATAGTAAGAATGTAGTTCATAAAATTAATTCATCATTGCAATTCTAACAACCTATTAGACTAAGTACATGGTAAAATATGACATAGAAATAATGCAAGCATTCATTATTGAATAGTAAAACAAAAATAGAAGAAAGGAAGAAAGATTGATGAATGAAGACTCCTTTATTCTTCAGGAAATGACTTGCACAATTCTTGAACTTAAAGTGCCTTTTGGAAGGACACTTGATATAAACCAAGTACTTAATTCTAATAAGGTGTTTTCAATGATTTAAGTAAGTTTTTCCTATGTGGTACAAATGTATCTCCCTCTAAAATGAAGCCAAATCTAAGTATTTATAAGCCCCAAGGTGTCCCATGAAGTGCCTCTTTGAAAAGGGTGTGAAAAATGAAAGGGTGCCTTGAAAGGGTGTAGTAACCACCCTGTCATGAGTCGGTACCAACTGTGCCGACTGGTGACATTCCCTCACTGTCATGAGTCGGCACCAACTGGTGCCAATTGGTGACAGCCTTGAAATCCTTTCCTTGGCTTGTCTTTGCTCCTAAGCTTGGCACTTGGTTCCGTTTTGGTCTTTAGCTTCAAAATCATCTTCTTACACTTATATTATCCTATAACACTCAAACAAAAGATCAAACACACATTAGTATAGAAAATTAACACAACATGCATGCATTTAAACAAAATTAGTAAAGATATCATTAGTTTGGTTATGCCATTTTGCACCATATCAAGATACGACATGGCTTGAGAAACTTGATCTACTTCAAATCTATCTTGAGGTGGTTCAATAGGATGGGCGGTTTTATATGTGGTCGAAGATAGACCAGCAGCCCCTCCTCCTCATCCCCCTTTACCAGTCAGCCATCTATAAGATGACTCCTCCTCCTCCTCCTCCTCTTCTTGAGCTTCCTCCTAGAGATCATTCAGTTCCTCCCATAACTATGCTGGGTACATCATCGTTGATGCCTTCTACCCCATCTATGCCATCTGCATTTGGAAGCAAGCTTGTTAGCGGCAAAAGCCCCTTATGGATTAATGAGAATGGCAATTTAACAATTATTCATTGTTACATTATATTAATATTTTTTTATAAATTATTATAAATTATAAATTATTACATTATATTCCTATTATTGTATATGTGTTACTAATTATTAATCATTACATTAAATTGATATTGTTGTATAAGTTATTAATAAAATACATATATTGATATTATTATATAATCATTTATTATAACTTGTAAGTTTCCGGATCAGAAACAATGCGCGCGCACAACCTTGAAGAGTTTCAAGAATCACATGTACAAGGAAAGGTACAATTGGAAAGCTCTCATACTATTATAGGAAATACTATATATATATATATAATTATAATTATATGTTAGTATTGTTGAAGAAAAGAAAAGAAAAAGGAAAGGAGAGGGTGGTTGTCACGTCGGAAAGGAAGAAGAATCTGGAGAGGAAAGAGGAAGTGGACAGTGGAGAGAGAGAGAGAGAGAGAGAGAGATCGGGGTGGCGGTGGGTTGCACCGCTCCCTCCAAGCGGCAGCCCACCTGCCGACGAGTGCGTGGGAGCTGGCAGCTGCGAAGATCGTTGATGGGTGGCGGCAGACGCGCTGGGAGAAACTCCACTGGCACTGCAACTTCAAATTGATTTTTTGGCTGATTCTGACTGCTGAATCTGGCAATTTTGGTGTCATTCAACTCTTGAGGATGAGAACTTCAGTTTGGTACCTACCTTGCCCCCTAAGGACCACCGAAGGAGGAGATCGAAAAATGCAAAATCGCACCTTTGGAGTCATTTTTCGGCGGCTGGAGGGCAAGTGACGGCGAGTGGTGACCATTTTCGTGATCCTGGCATCGAGGTGAACCTGCTGGTGTGGAGCTTCCCCAGATCCGCCACTAGCAACAACGGCGCATGGGGCAAACCAACAGTTTTGTTTCAACGTTCCGGCGCAATCCTCGACATCCATATGCTCGAAATTTATGAAGGTTCACCCGAAACTCTTGTATTTCAGTTGTTAAATAAGTTATTTTATGTTTAGCGGTCTTTAGAATAATTGTTAGGTTGTCAAGTCTGTCGTTGGGTTCAGTACGATTCTGTCGAAACCTCGATCAGAATCTCGGTAATCTTTAAATTGTGTCTAGTAAGTGTGATTCTTATCCTAACGATGTCCGTTGTTACGAGGTGTCGGCGTCTGGCGTCTTTCTGATTCCAAGGCTGTACTTCCGAGGGAAACCAGTCAGAAGCGTCGTTAGCTAGGTGAGTGATACTCACTAATGTATTATCCTGTTTTCATTTCATATGCATTGCTGTGTGTATATATATGTATATTATGCACTACTACTACATATATAAGTATGTAACATTTGACTATGAATGATAACCCAATATTTTGTATTCTGTGTTGTATTGTGATTGTGGTTGACGGATGGAGATTGGGAGAATGCAGTACCACTTAGGAACTTTTGAGATGACGTTATGGATTTGTTATGATTATGGTTATGATTGGGATTATGATGGATTGAGAAGATGAGCTATGACTGATGTATGCTAACCGGGCCTGCTCATTGCCAGGGTCGCTATCAGTCAGGTTAGGGCTGCCTTGTACAAACCAGCACTGGCCGGGCCCATTGAACATAAGAGATGGATTATTGGATTTAAAGAGCCAGTATGAGGGGATCGGCTCCCTTTATTGAGTATTAGTGTGGTACTGTGGACCATATCCCATCCTTACTTTATTGTATGACTTGTCTGCTTCTGAGACATAATACATAACATGTGCATTAGAGTCCATTTGTAGGATACCAGTTTAATATATTAGTTGGTATCATTCACTAAGTCAAACGCTCATTCCTGTTCATTTTTGTGGTTTTCAAGTCAGGGAATAAGCTTGTGAAAGAATTGTAAAATGAGTAAACTGCCAATTTTTCTTCGGCAGTAGGTTGTATTATTGAGTATTCAGAAATGTATGTAAGATATGTATAATTGTAATTATGGCTCTAGAACTCCGCCATGTTATACTTTGTACTTGTATATTATTAATAGTCAGTTATGTACTTAAAGAGTTGTAATCTGTTGTTAAGCAGAATTCTTATGTAAATTATTCCATTCATGAGGTAAACCAGTTGTTGGCCCAACGAGTATTTATTTTATGTCGATATTTATTTGGATCTGCTTAACTCAATTGGGCTCATAGGCCCTTTCAGTTCTGAACTTCTGTTATGTGTTTTGTGTTAGACTTACTATGGGTACTGATAGCCACATGCATTTCCCGTGCCCTAGTGCCGGTCACGTGCTCTCGGATCAGGGCGAGACACATTTAGTCGCAGACTATACTCGCATCGCACTGACTTTAATAGTTAATTGTCTAGTATTTTCACACTTTGGTGACTAATAGTTTAATCACTAATTAGACTATACATTTTTGTCAGTAATTAGTGACTACTTTGCTTACTAAAAAAAGTTTAGCAAGAAGATTTAATGACTATGTTTTGGTCGCTAGTTAGTCTCTAAATTTAATTAGTGACTAAAAAAAATTATATTAACAACTACTTTTTGTAGTCACTAAATCATGTGTTTATGATAGTTGATATTTGAGAATAAATATAAATAACCTAAATTTGATAACGTGCACTATGGTTTTTCACCCTTGGATATTCTCACACTTCCCTCAATAATAAAACTTTGAAATATTTTAATTCTCTAATTCATATTATTCTTGTTTACTAAATAATTCAAATTTTAGAAAATAAATATTTTATTCTTATTCAAATTTTATTATTTTAGCCAATATAACAAGGTTTGATGAGATAGGAATTTCCTGTCGAGTTAAAGATGAAATATGATTGCTTGTTGAAAATGGGTTAAATTATTTTTATTTATTTATTTTCATTTGTCCTTTTTTTAAAATATTTTTGTTTGTCCTTAATAAAGTAGAAATTTACAATATATTTCTAGTATTACTTTTTTTTTATTAAATTATTCATTATTATTTATTGTTATGAGCTTTTCATATTATATTAAACAAAAATAGTTTATACAAATTATGAGGAAACGAATCTATGTAGAACTAAAAGTATGCATTGATCCAAATTTAAAATTATTTTTACCACTAGATATGGAAGGTTGCAAGAGACAATATCTTTCCATAGCCTGGGCCCCCATACTAAAAAAAAAAAATTATATAGTTATAAATATTTTATTAACCTCTTTAAAAATTAATTTATATATCTTCAACTCATATGATAAATTCAATAAATGTGCTTTATTTTCTATTATATCAATATTTATTATGATTAATTTTTATTTTAAACTATTTTCTTATTACAGTTTTGAATAAATAGTTATAAATATTTATTTTTATATATTACTAATTTATTTTTATCCCCTAATAAAATGATCTTGTGTTCGACACTGCATCTTTCTTTTTCTTGTTTCTAATTTCTAATAAAATAATTAATGAACTTACTCAATAAGCCATGTTTAGTTTATAAAATAATAACATTTCTTTCCACTTTCCGGCCTTTGAACTCATGTGACATTAGTCTGTATCATGGGATTCAGACCCTAAAAAATAAATTTAAAAAAAAAAAAAAAAAAAAGAAAGACAGAACAGGAATTCCCTTTCGGCAAGAATCTATTTTTAAATTCATTTAATTAATATTTATTATAAATTGAAATACTTTTTTCTTTTCTTTTTATTTATTTATTTATATTGCCTTGAATTCTGATTAATTAATTTCATGGTTTGAATGTGTGTTTCTGTTCAAACATGCTTTGCTAGCCTTTTCCCATAGAAGCCAACATTTCTTGTCATTCACCCAATGATTGTTTGGCTTAATTATAAATTATATTATATTAGTTAATAATTATAATAATAATAATTAATGAATAAATTATATGTTTAATTTAAAACAGTATAGAATAATCAGATTAGTAGCTTTGTACTACTTAATTTTGATATACCTTTCACACTTGAAATTAAATATCTGTACTTTTGTTATCAAGTAAATATTATCAATATAGAAATATTAAATAAAAGATAATTTGCAAGAAAGGAAACTACTTCCTTTACAATTTAACATTATTTGAAAATTGAAATAAAACAGTCATAAAGAAAACATTAGAAATAAAATTTCTTTTTCCCAATTGAATTGCTTGGTGTAATTTTTTTTTTTTTTTAAATTTTCTTGTTTATAAAGATAAGTGCACTAACAACATGAAGTATTCCAAATTCTTTTTTGTTTTGGCAATTTGCCTTGGTTAATTAATATATAATGTTCTATTATAATAAGTAATTCAAAATACATTACGCTACAATAAAATATTGGTTATGTCATTGAATTAGTTGTTTGATATTTGAAATAATACTTTGTATCGTGAAAGTTAGGAATTCAAAATTTGCTATACAACTTTTTGATATAGATAAAAAAGCACAACAATAGTAAATAATATCGAAATGTTGTTTTAGCACCTTATTGGTTTAGCAATAACAATTAGCTTTAAATAATCAGCGTTTAGCGGTCACCAGTCAACGATCAATAATTGAAAGCCAATAGTTAGAATTAATTTTAAAGTGTTTAGTAATTTCACTATTGATATTGCATTTGAATAATAAAATTATTACATTTATATTTTTGTATAAATATTAAATTATGAATTATAATAAATTAATGTTTTATAAAATTATTATTAATAGTAAATTATGCTTATCACAACATTATTTTATGATTGTTAAAAAAAATTCATAAGACTGAAAAATTAAAAAAAAATGAAAAACATAATTTGTAATAAATTTTAATAGGTTTTATTGTAAATGAACTTACGGTTTTGTAATAAATTAGATTTATGAAACACTAATTTTGCGTGGTGTATATATCAGTGTATCGCTGACCGCTAAGAATGAAACGCTAATTCAATCCCATTTTAAAATTTAATATCAAAATGTAAATAATTCTTTATCAATTTTATTATTGAACGACACACTTTCTATACGTATGTGTCAAAGTTAAAATATATTGGACTTTATAATACAAAATGTCTTTAAATATTTAGATTGATAAAACATTATTTATTATACAAATGTTTATAATTCTTGTAATTAACGATTGTGGGATTCATCCTTGCACTCATGTTTCATCTCATTTTTTTTCATTCCATTCTTTTATATGGTATAACAATGTGTAAATTGATACATTTTGATCCATATATATATATATATATATATATATATATATATATATATATATATATATATATATATATCACAATTCAAAAAAATTAAATTTTCTTTAGGGAATGCTCTGAATCTTCATTCATATATTGAAAACAGTATATTTTAATTTGAAAATAAAAATATAAATTCATATATTAAAAAGTATCAAAATAAAACGGCTTGAATTTCTTTTAATATTTTTTGATTGTGGTAATAGAGCATTAATAAAAAAAAATACATATTAAGACATTCTAAAGTTTTTTTTTTTTTTAAATTAATGAAATATATAACTTGACTCGAATCTCACAACATTTATACAATTTTTATATAAAATTATTTTGAATATTAATTAATGTATAATTTGATCTGTCCACAATTCAAAATGGCTCAATCTAAATCCATTAAAAAAAATAATAACATATAATTTGAGCTTGAAATTAGAGAAAATGTACAAATTTGACTCTATTATTTATCTTATGGAACATATCATTTTTTTTTTTAAGGTACAAAATGATCATGACATTACAAAATTAAATTATTGTGTTCCTTCTTTTGTTAACTCTCTCTCTCTATATATATAGAGAGACAGAAAGACTATTAGTCAAACCCATTCAATTGTAATTCTTGAAATATTATAGATTAGTTTAATCAAAATATTGAATAAATCAGATAATCGAGTGACTTGCAATTGATTATAATTTGTTTTCTGGTGTTTGATCTACTCAATGTATATGAGTGATTTTTTTTTCTTTTATGTTTGCACAAAATAAATGAGCATAGACGCCCTTTTATCCTTATGCGTTTTCTATAAAATGATGGCAAGCAAAAAATTAAATAAATTATAAATTTCAATTTTGGATAAAATTCATATAAATATTAAAATTTGATCTTTAACTCATAATTTTTTTAATAAATCATATAATAAAATGGAAAAAAAAAAGTCAAAATTGAAAAAAAAAATTGTGATTAGGCATAATAACAGTAATAGAGTATGGATAATAAAATGACGATAATAATAATTAAATTAAAAGCAAAAGTTTGAGGAAATGATAGAAATGAAAAGACAATAATAATGAGAAAGAATAAACCCAACAAAAGGGGAAAAGCACAAAAAGATTGATTGGTGCAAAAGAAAAAGCAAATGACAATTGAGAACAACAATTTGGCATCGCTCGGAAAGGAATCACAACACTCTCAAAGTCATCCTGTTCTGCCACGTGTAACTTTTCTTCACGCGGCAAGATCCTGGCCCCATATGGGGGCTATACTTTTGAATCCTATTCTACCAATTCCGTCTCTGTTTGTTACTTTTTTTAATTAATTAATTAATTTGATTCCCATCAATTAGATATAGCTACTGATTTTGTGCGAGTAAAAATAAAGATTGTTGTTACTGTTTAAGCAGTAATTGTTATTCTCATATCAAGAAAATTTTAAAATCTTTGATCTGTCAATAATACCTTTTATTTAATTTAGTTAATTTTCTTTTTTTTTTTTCTTTTCTTAAAGAAACAATAGATTGAATTTTTTATTAATAAATCTCATTATATATATATATATATATATATATATATATATATATATATATATATATATGAATTAAAAATTAATTATTTGACTCAATAATCTTTCCAATTATTATAAATGAAAATAATATATTACAAACATATTTAATAAAATAATATAATTGTAATAAATTATAAAATAAATAGGAGATCTTTAAATAAAAATTAATAATATGATAATTAGAAATAATATTCTTTAATTTTCAAAAATTATATGAAATCTAATTTGAATTAAATATATAAAAACGCAAAATTTTAGTAGTAGTCGTAGATAATATAAAAAATAGAAATTGTAAAAAATAAAAGATATATCATCTATACTAAATTAAAAAAATAAAAGATATTCAAATTTGATAAAGATTTAAATTTAAATATGAAACCTAATTAACCTGAAATTAAATATAAAATTTTACTAAAAAATATATGAACACAGATAAATGTACTGTAAATTTAGCAAAATTAGTTAAGTGGCTTGATAGTCAAAATAAACCTTGAATTATAAAGGTTATGAGTTCTATTGTAAGCAATATCATCTTTTTATAGTTATTACAAGTGATTTAGTTATTTATTTATTTATTTTTTTTGGGAAAAAGGAACTCATTCATTCATTCTATGCTGAGAAATATTTTTCACATGAATGTTTTCTATGATTACTTTATTTTTAAACAAAGTCATCTATTTTGTTGAGAAAAAAATAATTTTTTTTTATGAACAATTATAATTTTATTTATATTTTTTTGTAAATTAAACTACTTTTTAGCAATTTTACTTAATTGCGAAAAAAAGTTCTAATTTTATAAAAATATAATTTATTTTGTAATATAATTTATTTTATAAAAACAATAATATTATGAGAAAAATAATTTTACAATTACGAAAAAATATTACTCTTTTTAAAAAAATCATAATCTTCTTATAAAAGATATCATATAAGCAAATTTTTATATAAATCTGTTTTAAAATAAAATATAAAATTTTATCTTTTATAGCCAATAGAATAGTTATAAATAATAAATATAATTAAAATATTTAAAGTATTATAATTAAATTAATATGCTATTATATTTTACTAATTAAAAATAAAAAATGTTAAAATAATTAAGATAGTATTTTAAATTTATATATCTATAAACTTTATAAAAAAAAGTCTAATTTATGAAAAAATATAAGAATATTATGATTTTTTATAAGAGATTTTTTTTTGTAATTACAAACTTATTTTTCTTTTTTGTAAAATTGTTGTTTTGCAAAAAAAAAAATCATATTTTTGAAAAATTAAAAGTTTTTTCATAACTAAAAAAATTTATTAAAAAATGATTTGATTTGCAAAAAAATATGAATAAAATTATTATTTTTCAAAAAAAAAAAATCTTTTTTCTCAAACAAAATAGATTACTTAATAATCATAGAAAACATCTTTTCACATGATGGTACAAGGCATAAATAAGAAGAGTGTTACACCAAATAGCCGACCTATTACATAGTAAACTAGCTTTAGCAAGACAGTGAGCCACCATGTTTGCCTCCCTTTTGACCTGAATAAACTGAATAATTTCTAGTAATAATAATGCTCTTACCTCTTCAATGATGAAATCCAGTTGAGAAAGATCCTTATCCTTACTATTAACCCATTAAAGAGCTTATAGGTAATTTGATTCAATAATCTTCATAATAAATAGAGTGATCTCACTGTAAGAAAATTACAATTTATTGACAAAATTTATCGATGAAAATAATTTTATTGGTAAATTTATTAAATTACTGACAACGTAAGAAAATTTTCTTTTTTTATTAAATACTGTCAAACTTCATCGCTAAATAAGGTGCAAAAAAATGGCGCAAAAATTAGTAATAATATACCAACAAAATTTTCAATTAGTAAATTTATCGATAAAAAATTTATTCAATAAATTAGAGAACAAAATATTTTTTTAATTTACCGACAAAAAATTATGAATTTATAGAACAAAATTTTTGTTAGTAAATTTACTGACAAAAATGTTAGTCAGTAAATTAAAAAGTAAAATTTTGTTTGATTTAATTACAAAACATTTCTAATTTACTGACTAAAATATTCCGTCGGTAAATTTACCGATAAAAATTTTAGTTATTAAATTAGAGAATAAAATATTTTTTAATTTACTGACAAAAAATTTTAAATTTACTGACAAAAATTTTTGTTGGTAAATTTACCAATAAAAATTTTAGTTAGTAAATTAAAAAGCAAAATTTTTTTGATTTAATTACAAAACCTTTCTAATTTACCGACAAAAATTTCAATCAGTAAATTGAAGAATAAAATATTTTTTAATTTATTGACAAAAATTTTGAATTTACCTATCAAAATTTTCGTTGGTAAATTTACTAGCAAAAATATTAGTCAATAAATTCAAAATTTTCTTTTATTCAATTACAAAATATTTTCAATTTACCGACAAAAAATATTCTATCGGTAAATTTACCAACAAAAATTTCAGTTGGTAAATTAGAAAATAAAATATTTTTTAATTTACCGACAAAGTATTCTGTCGGTAAATGAAACTTTTAGAGGAAAATTTTCCTACAAATTTTTCATTAATTTTTTTTTAAAACAGTTTACAGATATAAATTTAATCGGTAATCCATCGATAAATAAAAATTTTGGAAAAAAATTTTCCTCCAAATTTTTATTTGATTTTTTTAAAAAAATAAATTATCAATAGAAATTTAGTGGTAATTGGTCGGTAAATGAAAATTTTGGAGCAAAATTTTGCTCCAAAATTTTCATTTGATTTAAAAATAAATAAATTACCAATAGTAGTTTAATTAATAATATGTTGGTAAATGAAAATTTTGGAGAAAAATTTTCCTTCAAAATTTCATTTAAAAAATTTACCGATAAAAATTTAGTCGGTAATTAATTGGTAAATGACGTAAAAAAAATTACAAAAGGGTTTTTCTTCATCATTTTTTCCCACACTTCTTCTTTTTCTCTTTTCTTATCTTTTTCTCTTTCTTTTTTCTTCTCTCCATTTCTTACAAATAAAATTTCTTTTTTTTTCTTTCTCATTTAATTATTTCTTCATTTTCTTTTTCATCACTTAATATTTCTATACTCTTTAATTAATACTCATATACTCTTTCTTTGTTATTCTTTTTTTTTTCTATTTTATTTCTTAAATTTCAAACCCTTCAATACAAAAATTCTATTAAATTTATTTCAATTTCTTTATTTTTTAGTTTTTATAATTTATTATTTATATTTCTTAAATTGTTTTATAGCATAAAAAAGTATTAATGTGATTTTTAAAAAATTAATTATTTGCTATCTTAAATTTAATTTTTTGAGTAAATTTTTTATATAAATTTAGTAAACTAAAAAATAAATTTAATAAATTATTTATCTTACCTTTTATTTTGTACTCTTATTATTTTTTTCTCTTAATTTTAGGTTCATTTCATTCTTTTTGTAGTTTTGAAATATAATTTTAATTTAGTTTTTTTTAACTTAGTCATTTTTTATATTCTTTTAACTTCCTAATTTATTTTATAACTTTTTATTTTTTAATTTTCATGTTCATTCTGAAAATTTTAATTTTTTAAATTATTATTCTCATTTTTAGAAAAATATGTATTTTTTTTAAAAAAATAGAATTTTAACGACAAATTACAAACAAAATGTTTTATTTTTTAAAAATTAATTTACAAAATTATCGATGTATTACCGATAAAATATTTACTTTCGAAAAATATTTATTTAAACTTTACCGATAAATTACTAACTTTTTTTATTTTTAAAAAATAAAAATTTACCGATAAATTACCGACTAAAAATTATCTGCCTACAAAAATTCTGACGATATAAATTATTTTACCAACAATACAAAAATAATTTATCGACTAAAATTCTATTGGTAATTATCGAGGGTTTTGTATTCAATCGGTAAATTATATTACCGACAAGCTAAATACCAACTAAATTTTTTTGTCGGTAAATAGTCGATATATATATTACCAACTAAAAAAAACATAATTTACTAATAAAATTTTTAGTCGGTAAATTGTATTTTTTTTTTGTAATTTCTTCATCGAAAGAAGTGCATCCCCAATTGCCAGCATCTCCACAACCACTAGTTCAGCAAAGCAATCAAGGGGAGCTTATCTCACTGTCAACATAGACCCATCATGAGGACAAGTCATGGCACCCATAAAAGCTCGACAATAATTCTAATCATGAAGAGTTGCATTTACATTTAGCTTCAAGACATTGTCAGCAAGTGGGCTCCATTTAGTTGTTGCAATAGCATTGGCATGTATATGAGCCATGACCAAATCATTGTGTGGTGTCAAATTTTTGCAATGCCATTGCCATCTTGACATTGCAAGCTTATAAACATCTTTAAGTTCAATTGAAATGGCATTCTAGTGCACCTTATCGCGAAACCACCATATTGTGTCCATGATAAAGACCACCAATAAAAACAAACCATCTTGAAGAAATTGCATATCTAACATCAGCCAATCCACCATACTTGAAGTGTTGCGAAAGTCATAGACTAATAACAAGAGACTTGTTGCCATACTTGTTTCACAAATAGGCAAAGAAAAAATAAATGAAAATCAGTTTCCATTTGCCCTTTGCAAAATAAATAACTCCCATCAGTGATACAATGCCCGTCCATAAATTAAACTGAATAGGTAGGAACCTATGACATAGACACCACAGAAATATTAGTTGATGAGGTTGGACTTTTAGTTTCCATAAATGATGCCAGAAGGGGGAGTTTGTACTACCAGAGACATTATTAAGTGAACTAGTAGCAACATGATATCCAAATTGCACAGTAAACAGCTCGTTTCTTGTATGAAAAATCAATCAACAGAAGTAGAATTAGGTAAAGGGATATTCAAAATTAACTCAACATCTCTTGCCACAAAATTATCCATTAGAAAGTGCTCATTCCATCTACCATTAATAATCAATGAATTCACCTTTAAATTAGCATCCAAATTACCTTGTTGGGAATTCACCCGAAATGAGCTAGGCATTGGAATCCAAGGATCAAAACACGCTGAGATCATTCTTTCATCACCTATGCACTAGTATGAGCCTTGGGATAGGAGGGGAATAACCATAACCAAACTTCTCGAAGAGTAGCTTAAAAGAGCACTTGCTTGAGCATTAAGCAAGCTAGTACCCGAATAGTATTTGGCCTTGAGAACTCTAGTTGTCAACGAAACAGGAGTAAAGAGAAGGCGCCAACACTGCTTAGTTAATATAGTAAGATTAAACTCTTTTAATCTTCAAAAACCTAGTTCTCTTTTCGACTTAGGAATACACAATCTCTCCTAGCAGTTTAGTGAATGCATCGTCTGTCACTATTCACATCACCCCACCAAAAAGAATTCATCAATTGCTTTATCATAGAAGCTGGGATTTGGTAAACACTCATTGACTAAAAAGGTTGAGCCTACATAACAGCCTTAATAAGGACTTCCTTATCCCTCCCATCAAAAACATCCTACCTTTCCAAGCTGTAAATTTCTTTTGAAATTTATCTCCAAGATAGGCAAAAGCAGTTCTTTTGGATCAACCTATGACTGAAGGTAATCCCAGATAGTAACCATTGAAGCTACTCATTCCAATTCCAAGAACTTGGGTGAATAGCATCCTCTTCTTAATAAAAACTCTGGTGGCAAAGTAGGTGGAAGATTTGTCAGGATTGACTAGTTGACCCGAGGCCTCAACATATAGTAATAGAATACATTTCAATTTAGTTGCTTCAAAAGGGATTACCTTTAGAAAATTAGGCTGTCATTAGCAAGGAAAGATGCAAGATTAGAGGAGCCAAAGGAGTAATTTATAAACCATGTAATTTCCTTGCATTTCTAGCATTGGACAACATACTAGAGAGAGCATTTGCATACAGAATAAATAAGTAGGGGGAAAGCGAATCACCTTGTCTTACTCCCTTAGACGACTTCACATCTCCCACAATACATCCATTTAAAAATCACAAAATAAGTCACAGACCTGACACACTTCATGATTAAATTGCACCAACTCAAAGGAAAACCCAAAGTTATAAGCATTGCTTTAATAAAATTCCA
Organism: Reutealis trisperma; assembly: GCA_947687605.1. NCBI lineage: Eukaryota > Viridiplantae > Streptophyta > Magnoliopsida > Malpighiales > Euphorbiaceae > Reutealis > Reutealis trisperma. The sequence continues at coordinate 110,129 of CANTUT010001163.1, forward strand.
TTCTAAGCTATCATAAGCTTTAGCCATGTCAAGCTTTGTAGCCACTATACGTGAATAGCCTAGTTTGCTTGAGTTGATAGCATGAAAAGATTCTATCCCCAGAAGCACATTATCGGTGATTAGTTTGCCTGGAACAAATGCACTTTGCTCAATAGAAACAAGTTCAAGTAATATTAATTTCATGCGGTTTATCAAGACTTTAGAAATAATCTTGTAAACCACATTGCACATACTAATAGGCCAAAATTCAGTCATTCAAGATGGATTAGCAATCTTCGGGGATAAGCATAATATATGTATGATTCATACCATCAGGCAAATCCATCCTATTTAAAACAAAAAGGCAACGATTAACAACATCCAAACCAATAATAGACCAATAATGCAAAAAGAATGAACCTATGAGACCATCTAGGCTTGAAGCTTTAGAAGGATCCATCTGCTTTAGTGCAATAATCTCATCTTCTTAGAAAGGAACCAATAATCAGTCAGCTTGATCATGTGACACTCAACCCCTCAAACCATTCAAAACCTCAACATGAATAATAAGGGACGTTGAAATGTTGAATCAAAGAGCTTGTTGAAATATTGGACCATTACCTACTCCATATCTTCTACATTAGTGTGAAAGGTCCCATTATAATTGAACGGACCATGAACTAAATCTACAGCCCTTGTTTTGGATGCCATAGAGTGAAAAAATTGAGAGTTACAGTCCCTCTCTAACAATCATTGAACTCTTGAACATTGCTTCTAGTAAACCTCTTCTTTAGCTAACAAATTGTCCAGATGGTCCTAAACTTGAACTAAATCCATAGAACTATTTATAGAGAATTTGAGATTATCCATATGTTCCCTAAGATGAGAAATATCTAGCATAAGCTGAGTATATTGGCCTTTCCCCAATCACAAAGATGTGACATACAAGAATTGAGCAGCTGCATAAAATTATTCAAACTGTGAGATTCATGCCAAGCCATCTCCACCAACTCTCGACGGTGATCATCCTTTAACTATAGATTCTCAAACACTTTCTTGTGAGATTTCAACCTCAATTTACTATGAGGGAACCAAGAGAGGAAAATAGGAATATGATCAGATGACGAAGTGGCTTGCAAATGGTATAACCAGAATTGGGAAAATAGATCTATGCACCCATCATTAGAAAAAAAAAAATTGGTCTAAACGTTCAGCTACAAAATTGTTTGAACCTCTTCCTCTCTCCTAAGTATAAGGATAGCCAGAATAACCCAAATCCCTAAGAGCACAAGTACCAATAGCATCACAAAAGCCATTATGTAAATAGTCAGGATGAGAATGAATACCAAATATTTCTAATACTAGCAAGAGGTCATTAAAATCACCTGCAATAAGCTATGGCAAGGAACTAGAAGCAACCAATAATTTCATTAATTCCCATGATTCATATCGTTTATTTCTATTCGGCATCCCATAAAAACCTGTGAATCACTAGGTGGAAAAATAAGGGCTAGATATATGTGTATCAATATGATAATCCGAATAGCCAATGATTGAAACATCAATGTCATCAATCCACATCAAACCAATACCAACACCAGAAGATGGACTAGGGGCAAAATTTATTATTCATATCAACAAACCTACAAATTGAAGCAAACTTATTTGAATTACACAACAATTCAATTAAAAAAACTAATTTTGGGCGTCTTTCCTTAATCAAATATTTCAACTAATAAACTGTTGCATGTTCCAAGCCCTCTACAATTCCAAACAAGGGCACTCATGGCTATAGGTGGGCCTGGGAACCAGAATTAATTAGTTATTAGTTATTACTAATTTATTTTGTATTTTTTAGTTATTAGTAATTAATTAGTTAAATTATAAATGTTATCATACAATTTCAAGTTCATAGATTAAACATAGACAATATGCTTTTAAACTTGGTTAATAATATTGTAATTTTGATAGATGCATCATTTGACTCAAAAACATTTCTAATTATTATAAATAAAAATAATAAATTATAAACATATATTGGATAAAATATATAAGATAAAATATATAATTTATATAAATGATAGAATATATAGGAGATCTATAAATAACAACTAATGACGTAATAATAAATTTTAGTAAGATAATTAATAATAGTTTTTAATTTTAAAATTTATATATGAGTCCGATTTTTTGAATTAAAAATATATATGAGAATATAAAATTTTAGTAGTACTTTAGTAGACAATAGTATAATAAAAATTATAAGATTTACTAAATTTAACAAGATTTATATTTAAATATAACATACAATTAACTTGAAATTAAATAAAAAATTTTAAAATATAAATACATTTTAGCATATAAATTTAACAAACTTATTTAAATGGTTTGATGATCGATCTAGACTTTAGATATTAGAGGTTGTGTTTTATTTTCACCTTTAGTGTTATATTTTAACATATACTTAAATGCCTTAAAGAAAAACCATACGAGTCCCAAACCCATAAGCAATACTATGTAGTTTTAATAATAAATATTATAATACTAATTTTATTTTTGAAAAAAAATGAAATTAGTTATTAAAGTTAATTATTTTTTATTAATTTATATTGAATCATCTGGTGGAGTTATAGAGAGGGTCTTTAGACTGAGTTGACCCACAAATTTAAACGTGTGAGTTTGATATGGACCATCGGATTTAGTTAGGACACCCCTAATATTCAATCAAATAAATTTATGCGGACTTAATTATCCTAAATGATGTCATATTATCATATTCTTAATAATATGTACTATACCAATCAATATGAATCGAAAATAAATAAATGAATAATTTAAATAACTCAACCGGTAAATTATAATACAGATCTAGGATCATGTATTCTCATGACCCCAAGTATATGCTAAGTATTATATATCAATAAAAAAAATTGAAATAATAAGTTAGCATAATTGGTTAACACCTTAATATCGCAACTTGAAAGTTTGAAGTTCAAATCTCTGTAATAAAAAACTCTATTTTTATTTATTCTATCTATCTTTTTTTCTTTTTTAGTTATTTTGTTTTTTCTTTTTACTTTTGTTTGTAATATTTATAATTAAAATTATATTTATTTTATTTCTCTAAGAAAAAATTATATTAATAGTGAATTTTTTATTTGTTTAATTATTCTAATTAAATTTATATTAATTTTTATAAGAAAAAATTGCTTTATTTATTGAATTTTTTTATTTAATTCTTACAATAATAATTTATTTTAATATCATTAATTTTACAAAGTAATTTTTTTTAAATTTTAACATTTTTATGGGTAATTTTTTTAAATGGTTTTTAAGATAATTTTACTTTTTTTATAAAATATCATATTTATCTTTTTTATGAAAATTAATTTTCAAAAATCAAATTTTTTTAAATTATTATTATTATTATTATTATTATTATTATTAAGCCCTTGAAAAAATTATTAACTTGATTATATAAGCAGACTATTATTTTTTTAGTTTATAATTTATGATTTCATACCTATAAATGCTAAATTAAATTATCAGTATTATAGTGTAGATTAATTAAAATTTCATCGTCAAATATAATTTATATAATAATTATGTTCACCACTTATAAACAACAAGTTCATTAAGTATCACTTATAAATTCATTAAATATATAGTGTAGGTTTATCATTTTTAAACTGTAAATTCATCAATTATACCAGTATTGTGATTTACTGCTATGCAAATTTATATATAATAAGCTGTAGATTCATTAAATAAAAACTGTAAACGCATTAATAGTAGAGTGTAGATTTTATTAAAAATTAACTGTCAAATGTAGTTTGTATAGTAATCATATTCACTACTTATAGGTAACAAATTATTAGATATTACTTATAGGTTCATCAAATATATGGTGTAACTTTATCATTTATAAATTGTAAATCTATCAATTATACTAGTAAGAGAATAAAATATATTATTTATAAGTGATAAACTTATATTTCATATCTTATAAACTTATATTTTATAACTAATAAACTTATCCTTTATAATTTATGAACTTTGATAGCTTAGTTTCTAATCATTAAAAATTTTAGATATTATTTTAATAATATACTATATTTTTTACTTTATAGTTTTTATTGATAAATTTGAGTTTATAACATATGATTGTATTGTGTAATTTATAATTATGAATATAAAATTATTAATTTTAATGTTTCATTATTATTATTATTATTATTATTATCAAATTTTAAGAAATTAAAGTATTATTATGTAATGATAAAAAATAATTAAAATTTAAGAGAAGATTAAAAATTAAAATTAAAAATTATTTTTGTTTTTAATTTTAATTTTTAGAAACACAAAATTATTTTTCCGTATATTTACTTTTAATTACGTTGACTAAAATCTTTTTAATTTTAATATATGTTATTTCTTATAAAAATACTAGCATATGATTAAAAAATAAATTTAATGTAATAAAAAAGTGTAAAATATACTCAAAATATAAAATTAAAATAAAATTAACATATAAAGTTAAAAAGTTAAAAAAAAAAAAGGAACAACAAGTGTTTTCAGTGCAAAAAAAATAAATTAAATAAAAAGAAAAAGAAAAAATTCAATCTTTAATATAATTTTTTTCTTATTGAAATTAATATAAATTTTATTAGAACAATTAAACAAATAAAAAAACTAAATCATTAATTTAATTGCAAATAACTAAAAAAAGAAAAAAAAAAAAACAAAGATTAACTAAAAAAAGAAAAAAATATATTTCATCCTAGAAATTGAACCCAAGACCCAAAGGGAGTAATAAAAATTGTTAACTAATTACACCAAATAATCTTGTTGAATTTTTCACTACATATATTTCTAATTCATAATGCAACATGAACCAAAGTACGACTACACCAATTCTCATAAATAGTAATATATATGCGCCTTTTCTTTTACTTGCCCTAATCCCTAACAAATTAACCAAGGATGAGGCCTTATTAATTTTTTGCAAGTCCTATATATTCCCATCATTAATGATTTTGAAGTCCCTCTCGAAAAAAGGATTAACAATATACATTAATCACTTTAATTAGTTTCCATATATAAATTTAATGAGAAAAAAAAAGTAATGTACTGTATCTCACAATTATTTGACATGGATTAATAGCTAGGGACATGCTGCTTTCTACTCTATAATTCTTTGGTTTTTATTCTTTATTTTTTTTCCCAAGGAAAAGGAGAGAAGAAAAAAAAAAAAAGAAAAAAGATAGAATTTAAGTCCATGTAATATGAGATTTCTAGGTAGCTAATGCGTGGCATCCATACCACAAAACTTAAAGCACATCTATATCCTTTTGTTTGTAAGAGTAGTTAATTTACACATCAGACTACTTACTTGAGCAAGCTTACCAAAGGAAGTTAAAAAGTGGAATTGAGCTTTTGGTGAAAGTAATGATTCGAACCTTATAATTGGCATATGGTATCATCAATAGTTGGTTCTTGCAACATTTCTACAGCATATATGTTAACTAAATAAGATTATTTTTTAGTGGTGATATCGCAATTTAACTTTCATGCAAATTATTTTTTAGTTGATGATATCATAATTTAGCTTTCATGCATATTTATGCTAAATACTTTTACCAAATTCAATAAAAAATAAACTATTCATAATGAAAATAAAAAATTTGGAGAGTAGAATAATTCTCCCATTGTCTGATTTTAAAACTCAACACTCTTTGGTTTTTTTTTTTTTTTTTTTTTTAATGCTCTTGTTGACTTGACTTTGATCAATAAATTTTCTTGTAATTTTTATTTTCTAGTAAAGTGATATTATAGATTGATCAATTTTTGCATTATTAAGAGTAATCCCATGTTGATTAGGAATAGATAATATAAATGGTTAAAATATATTGAGAACTTATTATTTAATTGGTTAGTTCTAGTCATTTAAGTCATAATAGTACTCAATATATCAATATGTGTCATGTGTTTTTGTATTTTTAACACTCTCTTATGTTTATCTTTCTTTCCCATTTATAAAAAATTAATATTAATAAATATTGTTGGCAGGCAGGAAAAAGAGCATGGGGCGACGGTTGAGAAATGGCGGGGGAAATTGGTTGAGAACAGTTTATCGTTAACCTAAGAGATGCTTGTTTGTAACGTGAAGGTTTGTAATGCATCGAATCAAAGAATGGGCATGTGAGAGTATAGTTAAGATTCCAAGAAAGGACAAGAATGAAGTATGGGATATTTTCAAAGAGAGTTTGATGATCTATAAAATCTTGAGAGGAACGGTAACAAGAATCATTTGATTGGAAAAAACAATTGAAAAGGGTGCAAAAGAGAATTAGTTAAATATTATAGGGTGGTGGCTGCCTCTTCCTTTAATTACTTTTTCCTTTTTTTTTTTTTTTTTTCCTCTGTTTTCTCTCTCTTTCTCTCTTTTTGTCCTCTTATCAAAGCCCATCCCTTTCCTTTCATTTTGCCACTTCCTCCAAACCTTTCCCTTGTCTATAATCGTCTTCGTCTCTTAGCTTTGAATCTTCTTCTCTACTTTGTCTTTTGGTTTTTTTTTTTTTGATCAAGAGATATTTAAGATTAGAAGAAGAAGTTCCAAATTAAGAGAGAAAATGGCTCCTGTTTCATTGCCTCCTGGTTTTCGTTTCCACCCTACTGATGAAGAGCTTGTTGCTTACTATCTCAAAAGAAAGATCAATGGACATAAGATTGAATTAGAGATCATCCCTGAAGTTGATCTTTACAAGTGTGAACCATGGGATTTACCAGGTATATATAGTATATATAAATTTAATTAATTATTTATTAATTATGTTCTGACTGAATTTCCAACTTGTAACTTCACGTTCTTGAATCTGAATCCAGTACCCTAAACCAACACTCATTAGTATTATATAAAATAGTATTATATAAACATAAGTATACATATATATATGTATCCTTCTGTACAACACTCTTCTCATTTTATTTTTTTTGTTTTAACCCTAATTCTTCCACAAATTCTAACTCCATCTAATGCATTGTTTTTTAAAGTTTTCTTATGCCTCATTGCTATAGATAATTCTCCTTCATTGAAAAATATATAAATATGTATGTGTTTTTAGGGTTTACTCTCCTTCATATTTTTAGAGGTTCATAGAATACTCCACTACAAGAAACAAAATAAAGATTGAGTGAGCATTAGGAAAAGGAATACTGAGAAAAGCATTCAAACAGTTGATTAATTTACAAGCCAATTAATATAAATAATAAAAAACCATCATCTCTTATATCTTGATTTGCACATCAATCTTTCATTTCCATTTTCCTTTATGCAATTAAAATTTTCATTTTTTTTTCCAAAAATAAAAAATATTATTAATAAAATATTTTCTTGCTTATAAATTTTATGTTTTACTCATAAAATTCTTGATCATTTCACAGAACAATTAATTAATAATTTAAAGAACATTATCATTATATATATTTAATTACAAATGGATTTTTCATTACTTAATACTATATTTGAAAGTAAGCCTATGTTTTAAAGACAATATTGGCTTACCACAACTTTTTCTAAAGGTGGAGATAATTAAAGAATGGCTTCAGATACTCTTTAGGAATGCTTATTCTTTTTTTAGCAATATGATAATTAATAATGATGTTTATAAATCTAATTACATGCATTAATCTTGCTTTATCGGTCAAGTTTCTCAAGCTTTAGCCAAAAATAAAATAATATTATCAAACTCATTATAATTCTAGATAGTGAAGAAAAAGTACGTACTTATTGAGACAACATAAACATATGGTCCCACAATCTTTAGGGTTCCTGTTGTGAACACGAAGATGAATAGGTCAAAAAGCTTCAAATAAAGCAAAGGATTTCATTGTCTTTGAGAGATACGAACCCACATAATTCTTTTCATTTCTTTGATAATATTTTTTTTCCTTTTCTCTTTTTATTTGGTTGAGTCATTGCTAATTTTATGCTTTCCAAGTAGTAATTAGTGCTATTTTCCAAGATTATTACTAACTTTTTCGAAACCTAAAAATAGATCACACACTTTATTTTTTGATTTTTTATGCAATATATATCAAGTGTTCTAAAAATTATAACTCGACCTATAATTTTTTAGATGTACAATCCGAATTATACATATTTTAAAATGTTTGTACCGAGTACATTGAGTAATTTCCTAATAAGAAATTTTAATAATAATAATAATAATTAAAATGGATCTATTTATCTTGGATATCTCTAGTCCATTTCTCTTATTCTCCATAAAAATTTATAATAATGCCATAACAAAAGTAATTTATCACAAGAGAAAATGTTATACATAATTTATCACAAGATGAAAATGTTATACTTGTACAAATTGAGTATATAGTTTTTCTCATCTAAAATGCTTATAACTAGCAATGTGACATCAAATTAAGATTTTTTTGTTTTAAATTCTCTCCCTATATATTATCATTTCCATTTTAGATATTTAATAAATATGCATGTAATAAGATTGAAACATATTCTATTACAGGGAAGTCATTGTTACCCAGCAAAGATCTAGAGTGGTATTTCTTTAGTCCTCGAGATCGCAAGTACCCTAATGGATCAAGGACTAATCGTGCCACTAAAGCTGGGTATTGGAAGGCTACAGGAAAAGATAGAAAAGTAAACTCCCAAATGCGTTCTGTAGGCATGAAGAAAACCCTAGTTTACTACAGAGGTAGAGCTCCCCATGGTGCTAGAACTGATTGGGTTATGCACGAATATCGCCTCGATGAAAGAGAATGTGAAACTGCCTCCGGCCTACAGGTGAGTCTCAATTACTTATTTCAATTAGGTAAATGTAAGCTTGAGCACGAATTTAAAACTTTACAGTTCTGAAAATAATTTCAGTACTATACTAAAATGGTAAAACTTGTTAGTCTTTTCTATATTCATTTATGTCATTAATGAAGTCTCTGTCTCTTTCTTCTTTCTCGAAGTAAAATTTCACATTTTACTGTTGAAAATTTTTGCAGGACGCATATGCACTTTGCCGTGTGTTCAAAAAGAGTGCAAATATTCCGAAAATTGGAGACCATTTTGCCTCAACATCAAATCATCAAATGACCAGTACTACTGAACATTCTTCCAGCATTGAACTATATTCCGAAGGAAGATGCGAAGATAATTTTGAAAGTTCAAATTATCCTAATTCAAATTATCCTATGCCAATAGACACTACATATTCACCAAGCATTGCCAATGGATCCCCTCTACATCATCTTGGTGAAACAAGAGATGGGAACTGGAAACAATTCTTATCAGACGATGCTTTTAGCTTCTCGCCTCCATCATTTTCAAATTATGGTAGCGTTCCTTACCCACCATCAAAGGTAAAAATATTTAACATGCGATTCTTTATTTTATTCAGTAATTCTTTACTAGATCAAGTGAGTCTCTGAAAATGATTTATATAGATATGTTGCCTTTGTGATCGCTAACATTAACAAGCCAGTGATGCTTATATTACTTTCCAACACACCTCTTCAAGTATGACTAGTTGACACTTGCACATATATTGATTTATAAGTAAGTAAATATTGAAATCTACACATACAAAACTAATTGGCTTATAATGGATTTAATACGCATTCACTTATAGGTACTTAAATTATTTTATTATTATTCGATATGGATAACTTCCCATTACAAATTTTATACTCTTTTATTATAATATATTAATTACATATATATATATATATATATATATATATATATATATATATATATATATATATATATATATATATATATATATATATATATATATTTATTTATTTATTTTTGAATGACTAATTTACAGGTTGATATAGCATTAGAGTGTGCAAGGTTGCAACATAGGTTTTCATTACCTCCATTAGAGGTAGAGGACTTCCCTCAAGTTGGACTCACTGATTTGAAAGTAATGCACTCAAATTCCATGCATCAAAACTCAAATCGAACAGATATTTTACATGAAATCCTTTCTGTAGCTCAAGTATCTCAAGAATTGATACATCAATCTAATCTTGAAGACACGTGGGGTGGAAATTATGTTGCTGATCATAACAATGACTTCACTTTCATAGCTGGGAAAAATGCTCATGGTAATAATATGTATAGCGACATGAATTCTATGAGGTGTATTGACAAATCATGGGGAGATCCTAATGTAAGGTCCATAGAGATTGGAAATCTTGATGAAGATTTCAGAACAGAGAGGATGTCAGAAAATTTGAGATGGGTTGGAATGTCAAATGAAGAACTAGAGAAGGTATGATCTCTCAATATTTAATTATGATTAATTTGGTGTTCAGAAATATTCAATTGTCTAATTGATATTCAATTTGAAATCAATTATTCAAATAATCGAATTTGAGCAATTAGGTTAATTTAGCAGCCTACTAGTTACCTGCAATATAGCATGTACGAACCTCATCTTCTAGAATTTTCCGATGTAAGAAAAACATCAAATTTGATGATATGATGAAAAATTATAAAAGTATTGTATTCTTTTAATTTCAAAATTATAATATACGAGTTACTACAAGTAGAGTTGAGAAACAAATCACATTAAATAAATATAAAATAATTAAACCGACTTAAAATTGAGTATGTGTTGGAACTAGTATATATAAACTGATTAGTTTTGCATAAGTGAATTCTGATATATGCTCACTTATAAGTCTAAATTGTAGGGTAATGAACGTTAATACGTGGCCTAAATTTGACAAACTGGCTTTTTTTTTTCTTTATAATTTACAGAGTTTTATGGAGGAGCACAAGATTGTGCCAATAGAAAATATTTCAAGTTTCCAAAGGAGGGAAGAGCATGAATTTCACGGTAAAAATAGCTTCCTTGCATTTTTTTTTTTTACTATTATTATTTTTAAATTTTCTCTGTCCATTATAATTTCATTGGATAATTTAATTTAACAAGACTATTTTGCAGGAGAAAATGGGAATCAAGAAAATTGCATGGGGTTCAATGATGCAGATGATTATTCACTTGGATTCATCAACGATCCAAGTAGTAATTTCATAGATGAGGGGAATGTAGATGATTTAGCAAGCTCACCAAGCTTCGAGGTAGTTGAAGATATCAAAGTTAATCATGGGTTATTTGTTTCAACTCGCCAAGCAGCTGATACATTTTTCCACCAATTAGTGCCTTCCCAAACGGTTAAGATCCATCTAAACCCCGAAATTATTGATAACTTCTCCCTAGAGAAAGTAGACATGCAAACACTACATGAGAGAAGGTACCAGAAATTTTTTAGAGAAAAAAATTTCGTGGGTTCAATGAGCAACAAGTCAAAATGTACTCGGAAGAAACTAGCAAGAGGTGTGATTTGTATGATTGTGATCCTTTGGATGCATTGGTTTTACGTGGGAAACGGGAAATTAATGCATGGTTTAATGGGCAGTGGCATTGAAGAAGAAGAGGTTTGCCCTAGCAATATCAAGACCAAGAAAAAGCTAGAAAGAAATAACTGGAGTGAGAAGGAAAAGGATTTGTTGGTTACAATAAGAGGTGGGAATAAATTCAGTGTGTTCCTCAAGAAGTTAGGGCTTTTTCTAACCATTTCTTTAGCTCTTTGTACAATGTGGGTTAACCATGTTATACTTACCCCTTGAATTATTCTTTTTTTTTTTCTTCTTTTATTTATTTTTCTTCTAACAATACATATATGTAGTTGCCAATTTGGGGATAGAAATGGGGTCTTCTTTAAAGTTGAAGGCTGCAGATTCCTTTCTTATATATTTGTATTAATTCATATATACTTGTTATACTTGTAATTCAATAATTGTAACTCGTTAGATTAATGGAATTTTCGATATATTGATTGAATTAGTTAGATTCTAATTTTTTTAATTTTAAGTTGCATATATTTTCAACCTGTATATTCACTTTTTTTTTTTTATCCCAATTAACGAAAATAATTTCTGAGGGAAAATGAAGGTTATTATTAATTAATTAGGGAAATTTTGGAAGTTTAAATTGGAAATTGTTTGTATTGTGCACCGCAAAAGAGAAAAAAAAAAAAAAAAGTGCTTGATATAGTGTGTAAATAAAATATAAAAATATATAAAAATAATTTCCCTCCATTTAAATACACTCAATGTAATAAGAGACGAAAAGATAAAATAGCTCATCAAACATGCATATTAGTATTTTTACCTATCATGTGTATTGCCGTATATTTATTCCCTTTCCTAACATGCGAATAAATTCTTATAATTTTTTATCATAAAATTTGGAAAAATAACATACGCTACAAGAATGTAATAAATTAGTGATTAGAATTAGAGATTATGCTTCCATAATAGCTAATTAATGACTGATTAGCAATTATATTAATGCTACTGGTAAAATATTATACTTTAATAGCTATTTTGTAACTAAATAGTCATTAAATATACTATCAAAAAATGGCGCGACATTTAATTACTAAAATTGAATCACAAATTAGTCACTAATTAGATACTAAGATAATGTAGTTATTAATTTTAGACTAAGTTCCGTGAGAGAAGAAAAGTTGATAGTATGAATTATTTAGAGACTGATTTATCTACTAATACCGATAGTTACTAAATTTAATAACTATCAAATTTAGTAACTAAAGTATTGACTTTTGATTTCTCACCGAATTTTTTTCATTTCCCCTTTATTTTATATTTAGATAGATAAACTAAAAAAAAAAAAATTCCCCCCCCCCCCTCCCCCCAGAAATTTCAATTTTCCCACTTATTTTATATTTAGTGATAGATTTAGTGACAATTTTTCATCGCTAAACTCATCATGCCTAAATTTTTTTATTTTCTTGCTTATTCGATGGATTGGCGACGAACTGTTCTGTTGCCAATTTCAAAAAAAAAAAATTGTCTGATTAGCAACAAATTTAGCAATGGATTCTTATCTGTTGCTAAATCTAAATCTTTATAAAAACATCTTTCTTTCTCACTCCTATCATTTTTTTTTCTCTTTCTCTCTTAATTTTTTCTTTATTTCACTTTTTTATCTTCTTTACTCCTCATAATTTTTTTCTTATTTTCTACTTAATTTATTTCTTTATAATTTTTCTTTCTTCTTATCCCTTTCTTTTTTTTTCTTCGTCTCTTTTCTTTACATATAATTAATATTTTCTTCTTCTTTCTTTTTTTTTTTCCATATCATTTTTCTCTTTCTTTTTTACTTTGATCACTTTTTTTTTGCTATTTCTCTCTTTTTTTTCTCTATTATTATTTCTATTCTCTTTTATATAATAACTTTATTATTGTCATTTTTCTTCCTCTATCATCTTTTCTTCTTCTTCTTCTTCTTATTATTATTTACTAAAAAATAGACATAAAAATAAACAATTAATTAAAAGAAAATTAATATATCAAAGAAAAAAGACAATTAATAATAAAATAAAATAAAAGAAAAAATGTAATAAAGAAAAACAATTAATATATTAAGAAAATTAAAATAAAGAAAATTAAAGTAAATTAAAAAATTGAAAACCTGGACAACTATTTTGAAAAAAATATTAAAAAAAGAAATTTATAGATTACGTTATGTTAGTAACTAATTAGCGACTACCTATTTAGTAGCAAATTAGTCACAATCGAAATTACTTTAGTCATATTCTTTTGTATTTAGTGACTATATTTTTTTCAATTAACAACTAAGGTTTTTAATCGCCAATTAGAGACTATTATCATTTATAACTAATTGGTAACTATTTTATTAGTAAAAAAGAAAAATAGCGAGAAGACTTTTAGCAATTATATAATTTAGTCACTAATTGTAATTAGCAACTAAAATTCATGATTTAGCAACTATATTTTATAATCTCTAAAATTAGATATCGAATCATAATTAAGTTATGTTTAAATAAAGTGAAAAATCAAAATTACAATTAAGAAATAATTTTTTTGTTTGCAATATTCGTTAAATATCATTTCTCTTCATAAATTAAAAAATTTAAAGTAATATAATAAATTTATCACCTCAATGGTTCATTAATTTAAATTAACAAATAGATATCACAATTTTTTATAATATATGATTCAACTATATTTATATAACTAGATAGATAACCCGTGCAATACTGTTGATTTAATATTATCATACAAATTTAAAATTAATTTAATTATTATATATTTTTAATTTAATAAATGAGTTAATTTGAATTAAATTTGATCGCTATTTATATACATATTAGAATCATTAATAATTTTTAATTTGAATTTATTTTTTGAATATTTGAATATTAAAACTGACAGGCAATAAAACATAAGTATTTTATTAATGCATTATGAAATAAATACAGTGCCTGGTTACATGTGTTTAAATTCATAACTTTATAAACATTGAAGTATTGAATATATATAAAACCAGAGATTTTTAAATTTAAATATTATAAATTATGATTTTAATTATTTTGATGTATAAAACGACACTTTGATTTAGGAAGTATATATATATATATATATATATTGACGAGGGACAAAAAATATCATATAGAGGGTCTTTATTTTTCCCTATGCTAAAGGGTAAAGTGTTTAAAAGTCTATTATCATAAAAAATTTAAATTACTAGTTAGCTCATAATTTGTTATTCAATTCCAAAATAGATATGTATATAAGTAATCCGAATTCAATCCGGTTTAGAAATTTTTATTCAAATCATATATTAAAATATTTCATATAAATATATGGAATATAAGCTTTCAAGAGATAAAACATTTGAATATCATCTTTACATTAATATTATAAATAAATTGTAATTTAAGTTGATTATCTTTTATTTGATCGAAAATAGTTTGATTAAATTAGCGCTGACTATGAGAAACTATACAAAAAAAGCTGAACCTTCTACCTGTTAGAATTATTTTTTCTGGTCATCAACTAATAATTTCGATCATTGTCAAGACAACAAAGATGCCACCAATTTCGAAGGAGCCATCTGCAATTGTTCTTTTAATTGCCTCCTCGGACATGGATTCACAAATACTTTCCGCTCATAATTTAACCTGTCTTTATCCTAGCAAGTATACTGCTCCAGCAAAATTTTCTGGATTCTTGCGTTTTTTGAGTCGGTTTACGTTCAAGTATTTTCTTCAGGAGCGTGGTGTTGATATCTATTCTTGTCTGATCTTAACAAGATAACTAGTGGAGGAAAAATGGGTAGTTCCATCCATGGCGTACTACACTTCGCTGCGTAAGTTAGCAAAAGACGAGCGAAAATATCAACTGTGTGCCTCTACAATGGTTTACCACGTGGGCAAGTTCTTAAGAGAATGGATCATGTGCCATTCAAAAATCGGTGTAGCAAAATTCATATTATACGATAGTGACAATAATGATGATTTAATTACCATGGTTAAGAATCTTAACGAACAAGGATAACATTGAAACGGTATTGTGGCTTGGGCCAAAGACTCAAGAGGCTGGATTTTTCCATGCTGCTTTGTATACTAACAAGTCATACAATTGGATGACGTACGCTGATCAATTAGTGTTCTCGCCATCATGGGAAAATTCATTCCAACCGTTTGATCAAATGCTAAAATCATTACTACCTTCATTAATGGAGGAAAGAAATGATGATATGATGGGTGAAGTTTCAATCATGTGCAATGAATTTGGTCCATCGAATCAACCGTCAAATCCAATGCAAGGGGGTGATTAATTACTAATTCATTCCAGATAAGTTCTATATTCATGCTTTAAATTTTAATTTTGCAAATATTAATTGTTTAAAAAAAATGCATATATGTTAATAATTTCGCATAAATAGATTATTTGCCATAAATTCTGTAACATAAATGCAAAAACCTTTTTGAGAGATGATATAAAATTGCCAATGCATTTTGAATGTTATTTTAAATACAAATTGATGCTTAAAATGGAGTATCTATTTTGAAAGCTAGTTATTTTTTGAAATGAATTACGGCTGAATCCATTATTTTTATATGCAAGTAAAGGTCCCTCAAAATGCATAAAATTACATTTATAAGTGTGTCACTATATATAATTAAATTAAAACTCGGAATTCATTGCTCGAATGAATTGAATTATAGTTTACAGCATACTATATAAGCAAAAATGTTGTTAAATTACTATTTATTGTAATATTAAATATAAAATTATTAAGTCAACTCGAACTTCGTATGCATGCATATTTTTCTAAATATATTATTATATAATCAAAATGACACTCATATAGTTCTTGTTTGTGCCAGAAAAAATTATAAAATTTGTCATCCGGCGAAAATAATGATGTTCAAGTTGGCAAAAAAATATTCATTTATTCAAATCAGTTTGCAAGTTGTATACAACAAATGAAGGATAAACAAAGTGACCTAAGCTTAATGAATGAAATGTCCCAAAAAAGAAAAAGAAAGAAAGAAGAAAAAAAAAAGATTCCTCAAAACAAAAGGCACATTACTTCTAAGAATCGAAGTGAGATCACTATTGCACCAAAGCATCAAAAGGAAGAGACAAAATTTTAGAAACAGATTTCTTAAAAGTTCTCAAAGAGTGGAGAAAAATTAATTACATAAAGTCTTCAAGAAGTCAAAAAATTTACAAACTCATTCTCTGTTAAGAGGATGAGCCAAGAGATCGTTTTCTGTTGAGGAAGCAAGTGCCCAATAAAGAAAAATGAGAGATTGCTTTCTATTAAGAGAGCAAGCAAAAAAAAAAAAAAGGGAGATCGCTCTCTATTGAGAGAGCAAGCGCCCAACAAAGAAAAATGAGAGATCGCTATCTGTTGAGAGAATAAAGAGCCCAACTAAGACATCTAGAAGATCGCTCTCTGTTTAGGGAGCAAAGAGCCCAACCAAACTATTTAGGAGACCGCTCTCTGTTAAGGGAGCAAGGAACCCAAAAAAAAAAAAAAAAAAAAACAGCACAATCCTTTTTGTGAAGAAAAGCCAAAAGATTTTGTTGAGGAGGTGAAAGATCAATCTCCAAGAAGATAGACTTCTCAAAGCATCAAGATAAGTCATTAAAGAAAGATAAAAAAATTGAGATAAAATCAAGCAATCACAATCAAACAAGAACTAATAAAAAGCGTTAGTTGAATTTTTGCATGGAAAATGAAAAAAGAAGACAAGATAGAAGAAAACGTGAAATTCTATTGCAATGGTGAAAAACATTTATAATTGTCTTAGAGAATTTTACAATGTAATAATTAAAAAAAAAAAAAAGCATTCTCTATTGAGGGAATGCAAAGACCCAGAAAAACTAGGCAAATCATTAAAAACATCTAAAGGATGTAGATTTCTAAAGTCCTCATTCAACAAGGCAAATTATTGAAGACTTCTAAGGAGGTGAACTTATAAAGTTCTCATTCGGTGAGCCAAATTATTGAAGACCTCTAAGGAGGTGGATTTCTAAAGTCCTCATTTGGTGAGTCAAATTATTAAAGACCTCTAAGGAGGTGGATTTCTAAAGTCCTCATTTAGCGAGATAAATTATTGAAGACCTCTAAGGAGGTGGATTTCTAAAGTCCTTATTCAGCAAGACAAATTGTGGAAGACCTCTAAGGAGGTAGATTTCTAAAAGTCCTTGAAAAGTCGAGGTAGATTATTATTTCTTAAATTCTCAAAAAATTGAGAAAGGTTAGAACTCCATAAGAGGTGGTTTTTTAAGTCCTCGTTCAATGAGGCAAATTATTATTATTATTAAAAGTCCTCCATGAGGGAGGCATAGATTTATAAAATTCTCATTCGACGAGGCATATTATTATTATTAAAATCCTCCATAAGCGAGGCATGAGATTTTTTGAGTCCTCGATTAAAAAGGCATAATATTATCTAAGTCCTATATGTGAAGCAGATTTTCTTGAAGACCTTTAAGTTAGGTAGATTATCTAAATCCTCAATCAATGAGGCAACATTTCAAAAGTCCTCGATCAAAGAGACAATTTATGTGAAGACCTATATCACAGAGTGGGAAGGTTTCGCCAATTATCTAAGTCCTCCATCAGCGAGGCAATTTATTTGAAGACCTTCATGAGCGAGATAGATCTCTAAGTCCTTGATCAGTGAGGCGATTTATTTGAAAACCTTCATGAGCTAGGTGGATTTCTAAGTCCTCGATCAGCGAGGCAATTTATTTGAATACCTCAATGAGCAAGGTGGATCTGTAAGTCCTCGATTAGCGAGACGATTTATTGAAAACCTTGGCGAGGTGGATTTCCTAGCCCTTAGTCAATGATGCAGATTTCTCAAGTTTTATTAGTGAAGCGAGCTTCTAATTCCTTAAAATAAGGGGCTTCATTAGTTATTTAAAGCATGATCTACAAAGTGCATCAAATGAAATGCATGACAAAGTGAATCAGGTGAAACGTATGGCAAGCCACTCAAATTAGCAAAACACATCAAGCGAAGGCTTCAAATGGCGAAGCGAATTGCCAAGTCAGCAAAGTCTATCAGACTACATATTATCTACTCCCTAAGCCTGTTCTTCAGTAGGCTCGATCGAACTAAGGAGTGTGGGACTTCTGATAATGGACAAAAAATGACCATATAGAGGGTCCTTATTTTTCCCTATACTAAAGGGAAAAGTGTTCAAAAGTCCATAATCATAAAGGATTCAAATTATTAGCCCAGCCCACAGTTTGCTATCCAATTCTAAAATAGATACGTATATAAGTAATCCAAATTCAATCCGATTTATGAATCCTTAACCAATTATATATATATATATCATTGATCTCTATTATAACTCATTATGACTCGTTTTAAACTATAATTTAATTTGCAAATATTTATATTTTAAATATTAGTATAAATGTTATATGACGTGTAAATAATTTAAATTAATATTATGTGATATTATTTTTTAAATTATGATACCTGTTAGATAGCAAAACTTCTTTGTAAACTACATTCTTTAGCATAAGTTGTTTTTTTTTTTTTTTTTCTATTTAGCTTTTCACTTTTAACAAATATTTTCATAGTAGATTCTCAAACACCTCATGAAAATTTCACAAATTAATTAGCTATGATAAATACACATTTACATTATGTATTTTTTTTATCCTTATACTTTTTTAATAGTCATTGCAAAATAAAGACACACATGGAATTGTTTTCTTTTAAAACAAAAATGATATCTCTTATTTTCAGCTTGTGGTAGTGGTATCCGTAGCAATAGAATCTGTTTTTCTGTATGTTGTCCTTCTATTTTTTTTTTTTTTTGCTTGTATAACATTTCTATTAAATTTTTTGCACACCATCCTAGTTCCATTGAGCAATATAATGGGATACTTTACTTTTAATTATAACTTGTGATATGGCAAGCCATTTGATAACAATATATTTAAAAACTATTTTTTTGTACAATCCATATATTCTTTTTGTTGTTATATTTAATATCATTTTTCAATGTTCTCTCTCGATCTTTATATCAAATTTAAATAATTTTTTTTTAAATTTGAGAAAATTAAACATTTATAAAATTTTACAAATAATATATTTAAATCTAATTTCACTTTTTATAATTATATAGTCACACAATGCACTGAATTATATATGAAAAAGTATAATATTTCTAAAATAAGCAGTGAAACTTGTAGGTATCGTATTGTATTTGGATTTTGTACTTGTGTGTATTAGTGTGAGTCTTAGTATTAGTAAGTAATAGAATGAATAAAAAATAAGAAATTTTTTTGCAGTATAGCTCATGGGTTTTGTGTTGTATTTATTTTCACTTGAGGCCTTAGTGTTAAGCAAATAATAGAATAAATAAAAAATATGATTTTTTTTTTAATTTATGATGATTCGACTATTCAAATCAAAATAAAAATAAAATAAAGATATATTTTATTTACAATAAATATAAAATATTATTTAACTTTTGTCTATTTCAATTTATATTAAAAATTTACTTATTTATATTTTGTATATATTGTATTAGATATTTTGAATTCAATTTATTTATTTATCTACATTTATCTTTTAAATTTCATACTTTTATCTTTTTATTTTTTAATAATATTTTCTCTAATATAAGTTAAAATTTATCTAATAATCTAATAATTCAAAATTCTTAATAGTTTTATTCTTTCAAATGATTTAATAGTTTGAACTTTGAATCAATTGTTATTTATTTAGCAAATAGAGAGAAAATTAAAGAGCAATTATAAATTAATTTTTTGCTATTAATAAACATAACATACAAAAAAAGAAAACTGTTGAATTCAATCGTATCTTAACAAGTATAAAGATTGTTTATTCTTTTCTTTTTTTAACAAAAAATAAATTTTATATTGTTTAGCTAAGCCAAAAGGCAAGTCTTTTATTTATTTTTAATATTATTTTTATTTAGTTGGATTTGTTAATTAAAAAATATAAAACAATAATTTTCTTTAAAGTTAAACTTTCAAAATTGTTTACTAATTTCTCATGTCCTTACCTCTGAAAAAATACATAGGTAATTAACATAATATTATAAATATACTTACAATAGATTATTAATTATAATCACATAAAATAATGAAAATGTTAATTTGTTTTATTATGACGACTTATATTTTTGTAACTTTGATATTAAATATCAAAATATAAGAAAATATAATTTAATATATTATCATAAAATAAAAAATTAACTATTATTTTTTAAATTAAAATTATATTTAAATAAATAAACTGGTCTACTGTTATTGTTAATAAAAAAATTAAATAATTTTTTCTATAGGAAGAAACAATCATACTATAATTATAAATTTTTAATCTTTTTCAATTTTGATGGGACTTCTTCATCTTCTTTTCCCTCTTCAATATTTATTATTTCCATAGGTAATTAACACATAAATCGGCTCTTATGTAAATTTGCTTATCCCCCTTATATATATATATATATATATATATATATATATATATATATATATATATATATATATATATATATATATATAGCAAAATTACTTAAGAGCCTTTCATTAAGTTCTTTTTAATTATGGATTTATGATAAGTAATACGGTTATTTATTAATTAAATACTATAATAATCTATTATATTTAATTTAAATAAGGAATGATGAATTTAATTAGAATAAGAAAAGAATAAAATAATTATTATTTAATATATAATTAATTATTTTTAATATCTAATTATATTCAATTTAAATAAGAAAAGAATGAATTCTATTAGAACAAGGAAAGAACAAAATAATTATTATTTAATATATAATTAATTATATTTAATATCTAATTATATTTAATTTAAGTAAGGAAAGAAAGAATTCTATTAGAACAAGGAAAGAACAAAATAATTATTATTTAATATATAGTTAATTATAGTTAATTTAAATAAGACTAATATAATATATTATTCCTTGTATGTCAATTTCCATATATATGGCTTACAATAAAATAATTAATTTCACAAATTAATATAATAATTTAAAAATTAATATTTGCTGGCAAAAGATTTATATTTAAAAAGTTTTTGATGAATTATGATTTTCTCGAGTAAAAATTTGGTAAAGTATCATATTTTTGTATCGTAATATGAGTTTATAATTAGCTTTCATAGGTTATTTATGTGTTTAAATAGTTGCATGAAATATGAATACAATTAAATATGAAAAATTACCATATCACTAATATATTAAAAAAATACAATTATACATATGTTGATGAAGTAAGGAAACTAGTGCAAAAAGAAAGTGTTTGCATCATAATATTTTTCTGGGTTATAACTATAAAAGGTCCATTAAGTTTCAAGTCCAAGTTGAGCAGTAAGGCTTATAGAGATTTACAGATTAAATCTAGTGATGGTTGATATTCCACATAATTGTGGAGAATTTCAAAGAGATTCTATAACAGTTACTGAAAATTACCAGCAGTTGATCTATCATAAAGAGTGGAGCAACATTTACATAAATGTAGTAGTGATGGAGAAATTATCTCTTAGAGAGTATATAAGCTAAATGATATATCTTGTACAAGCCCCAGCCAATACATCACTCAACAGGCCCTGTGCCTTTTATCAACCCTATCGGACATATTTTTTCTTTTTTGCTTTATGTTTTCAAGCTTTCTATAATTATTGCCTACAATCAATAAAAAATTTCTTTTATTCCATTACTATTACTTTACTTCCATAATTACTGCTTAGCTGCTAATGAGAATCCAAATGTACTGTGATAAAGAAATTTGGGAATCCACAATCCATTGATAAGAAGTTAGAAAGGTGCAATTATCCATAAGCTTGTGCATCTTTATTCACACGTGGCATGCCTGCGCAATTACTAGTTTACCCTTGTGCCAAATTTCATAACCAATAATATTTTTAGCACTCCTAGTGGGACACACTCTCATGGCACCAAAGACAATAAATTTTGGAAAAGACACTTCGGCCTCTCTCTAAAAATAAAATGTAAAATGGCGATGAACGCCACCTGAAAAATAAGGGAGTTCGTCCACTCATTCATCCACTTCAATTGTTTGTATCCATCTCTATGTATATAAGTAGATATGGATACGGCAATTAAGCCATAAAAAATAACGAATAATTTATCCTTCCTTTTAGAAAGAAGGGAGATAAATTGGGAAAGAATTTTTTTTCTTCCTCGGAGTTTACATGTGTACACCGTTGTTGTTGTTTCCCAAGAGCCGTAGGATGACACTACAACAACAATGTGAGAAGGACAAGTTCCACAGCTTATAGAGCAGATTGAGTGTGGGTTAGCTTCTCCATAGCCAGTTCACTAGGAACACATACTAGAGATGGAAATTCCAATAGGTCCTATTGTTGGATATCTAGGTAATATTCCCAAGCCTATTGATATCACTATTTCATCTAATAATTTACAAACGATCCTTAAAGAAATGAAAAGAAAATCTAATAATTTACAAGCATTGATTAATATGGTTACTCCACCATAAAATCCTAGGCAGGCTATTGTCCACAGGCCTGCTAGGCAGCTCTCAGAAGAATTTAGGGAGCAATTTGTTGCTTAATAAGAGGCTAATGATTCTCACCACCTTGAGGAATGCTATCACCTCCTTATAGGAGGGAGGAGCCAAAGATTGTGCCCATAAGCCCTTTAAGAAATATCCAATCACAACAATTGCATGCTACTACTAACCCGGTTAATCATCGAACTGCTTATTTTCATGATGCAAGTTTTACTGGGGAAGGACTAGGAAATATTGCTCCAGTAGTCAACAGGTTTCCACAGCCTGTTGTTCCACAACAAATTCCTAAAGAGCAGCATCCAGTGGATATTGAAGTTGTCAGGAATACTGTATAAGAATTATATGGACCTGGCCTTAGGCAAATAGGCCGTTCAGAATTTCATAAATCATATCCTACTGTTATAGACCATGAGAACCCATATCCTTAGAAATACATGACTCCTAATTTTTCTCTTTTCTCTAGGGAGGATGGCTAGTCTATAGTGGAGCATTTTGTAAGATTCACCATATAGTGTGGAGAATTGGCCAACTATGAAAATTTCTCCAACTTCAAACTCAGGTTATTTCCTAACTCCCTTACTAGTAATGCATTTACATGGTACACAACCTTGCCTAAAGATTATGTTCTGACATGGCAGGAAATGGAGCGACAATTCCCCACTCGATTTTAATAGCTTTTTTTTAAAAAAATTTTATTTAAAGAAAATTTATTGAAAAATTGATTTTTTTTAAAAAAAATATCTAATTGATCAACAAAAAAATCAGAAATGGAAAGAAGCAAACACAAGATAACAGCCACGGAAACAAACAAACACAACATAACAAGAATTTGAATTTGGAAATCTTATTAATGATGAAAATCGATTTGGACAAGAACAACATAAAAGAACAATGACCATCAAACAAATTTAAATGAATTGAATCAGAAACAACAAACAAAATAGAAAACATTAAGGACAGATATAACTTGGTTTGATGAACCAAAGCTTTGATACTAAAAGATGTGACCCTCTAATTATAGAAAGTTAGGAACCAATTATATTGATCACAAATCCCTAGGATTGAATTCAAACAAGGAAAAAAAAGCTTGATCCAATCCAAACCTGTTGAAGAGAATCAAAGGTATAGTGTTGAATGCCATAAGTTACTTTAATAAGTTCATATTCGAGTTCTATGTAAGAACCAAGAAGAATCTCACTATAAGTGAAACAAAATTCAGAGATAATAATATTCAAAGATGATCCAAAGTTTACAATTTAATTAAATTTAAATAAGAGCTAAAAACCTAACCCTATAATTAGATAAGATTTTAGTAAATCTACAAATATGATTTCTACAAGGAAAAGAATCTTCCTAATTGAAGATAAACTATTAAAATTAAGAAATTAAGTATGTTCTCCAAGAGAAAAAGAACTAAGACTCCTACCCAAGAAGAAAATAAGTCAAATGGGAAAGGTGGAGAGGGATAGAAGGAAAGATCAAGAAGGAGAGGTTTGGTATAACACCATGAATTTATGCTAGCTAAACATGATGAAGGTTTAAAAGAGTAGGGTTACTTATTCTATTAGTTAGGTTAATTCATATGTATATAAGTATAAGTTATAAAGATAAGCTTTGTAAAACCCTAAATGATTTAATAAAATGATGCATAGCCAAATTGTGAACCCTTAATTTTGCACCCTTTAGTGTACGTTTGAACCTTAGAAGCACTTAGACTTAGTAAATAAACCTCCAGAAGCCAAAAACTCTCAAAATGGAAAAATTGGAAAAATCAAAATATGTCTTTTTAACATTTGAATCCCTTAAAATCATCTAAGATTAAGTAACAAATACAACGCAATTGGAATCATGAAAAATGGACTAGAGAAATGAGCAAGAACGGGTGAAATGAGTGAAAATGAGCCAGCTCTGCGGCATTACCGTAAAGCCCTCTGCAAAACTGCAAAGAGCTATGTGGCACTGCCGCAGAGAGCTTTGCAGCAACTTTGGCGAATTCTCTTATTTTTGCAATCTCACATTGGAATTCCATTTTTTTTCTTCCTCCAATCTTCTCCTTATATATAGAGGACCTCTCCACACTTTAAGAGACTAACTTTCAGAGCTTGAAAAGTATTAGCTTCAAGCAAACCGCTTTGCATTTACTCCTTACTTTGCAAAAGCAAGTTGGGGGGTTTCTCCTTGATTCTAACTCAACTAGTTAAAGGCCTTTCACTCACTTGTTTGAGGCAAGTCTATTGCCTAAGGCTCGCATTGGGAGGTTTCTCCTTGACTTGTACTCGACTAGTTAAAGGTTTTCCGCCCGCCTATTCGATGTAAGTTTATTACCCAAGGCTCGTGTCCTCCATCCAAAGATACTCATTGCCTACCATCCAAGGTGAACAACCATGCCATCTAAGGCTAGTCGCCGCCTGCCATCCAAAGCCAGCCGCCGTCCGTCGTCTGAGGTAAGTTTCTTTTCCTTTAATTTTCTATTGTTTTTCCTTGCCTCTTTTAGTTAGTTAATTAAATTGATTCATCTAAGTTGCTAGCTAATCAACTCAGTAGTCAATTAAGTTAATTAATTAACTCAACCCCCCTTTTAATCAATCAATCAAAACACGATAAAGTGGTTAGGCTAAACTAATCTCTTCACAAGAAGGGAGAACTGCGTGGGTTCTTATTTTCATTCAAAGGGATATGCAGGCATGCTTGGTCCAAGCATCGAATCCAATTAAAACTAACCAACTCTCCCCCTATCACCTTCTTCATTTACTTTTATTTTACTTTCCTTTACTTTGTTATTAGGCTTAGTTTGGAGAATGTGTGACTTCCTTAGAACCCATAAGGGCTAGAGGAGGTATCCCTTAAGTTTGGGATTTCATTATAATATTAACTCTCTTTTATTTTGAATTCTAATTGTGCATAAACTTTGTGGATTCAATGATCATGCATATTATAAATTGTTCATGCATTTTAAATTATTCATGAAATATATTTTAAGTTACATTTATATTACTTGGCCAAACTTATTTTGTTAAATTAAACTAAAAACATAGTCCCCGAATCCTCTTTGGTTTCAAGGCTAGTGATCTTTTTTCTTTGGGTAATAATTAGAGTCAAATGGGTTTTTTCCTTATATTTTCCCAAATAAAAACAAATTAAGGTGGTGACTCTAAGAAACAATTTTCAAATCTATCAAAGATAAGCCCAAGGGCTTCCTCATGAGTTCTTTCCCAAATGAGTATTTTGATTCCCTTTAGCAAATCGGACTGATGCTTGGACGATGACTCACAGCTGGCGACTCCACTAGCGATTAAATTTTCTTTTAATAAAAGGAAAAAATAAGTGGACTACTAATTGGTTTAAAAAGAGTTTGGCCTTTTAATATGGTTGTAACTTTGCATGCATCACTTGCATAGGCTCTTTGCCATCCAAACTAGTTTTAGGAAAACAATAGATAGTAAGTAGCATCGAGTAGGTAACTCTCCTTAGGTCTATTCTTTAATAATGAAATCATTCACCCCGTGATGAATCCTTTAATCCTTTCAAAGGTATAACGAGTATGCACGTACTGTTGGACCCACGCGAGACTCCTTGACTCATATGTGGTTAGATATATTGCTGCTCTAATGTGACTGGCACCCTTACCCTTTCATGTAATGAACTTAGATCCTAGCCTTAGGTTGTATGTACCCTAATTAAAACCTTGCATCTTTGCATTCCCATGAAATGTTTTTCTTATGCATATCATGCATCCATATTGTTTAGCAAAACATGCATTCATCTTAAGTCTAGGTTGAACTTTGAACCGAAGAAGGGTCAAACATTCTTAACTCCATCACCTTATCCAACAACCCAAGCAATTTCACCCTAAAAACTTAAACACGCTCACTTCTATCCTAAGCGCCTTCACCCCTACAAGCCTAAAACCATCACCCTAACCTTCAATCCTAAACACCTCACCCTAGCCACATACCTCAAACACCTCACCCTAGCCTTTATCCTAAACACCATCACCTTAACCACATACCTCAAACACCTCGCCCTTGCCTTCTCCTAAACACCAAATACTTAAACCTCACACCTCTAATGTAAACCTAAACCACCTTTAACCTTTGGACTTTAAGCTATAAAGCCTTAACCCTTAAACCCATATCCAACCCCAAAACGCTACTACCTGACTATAAGCCTAACCCCTAGTCCTTGTCCTTATCCTTATCCAAAAAAAAAAAAAAAAACTAGACCCTTTAGGTTTTCCATGCTAAAACCATCATCTTGATCCTACCCTTTGTTCAAAATCAAACCCATTATCCTTAAGCCCAACACTCGTGGCCCATTACCTTTCAAAACTAGCTTGTTACCCTTAAGCCGAACAACTTTGGCCTAACATGCTATCTTAAACCTAATACCTTTGACTCTACCCTAAACCCAAAACATTTTTCCCATCATACCTTAAGAACAAAAAAAAAAAAAAAAAAAAAAAAGGTTGGTTCATAATATAATAAGGAAGCCTTTTCTCTTTGGATCTGCATGCCTATACCTTCATCACCTTTTCTATTCCATACCCATCACTTACCTTGTTACTTTGATTTGAAGGTACTATGGCCAACCCACTTGACATGGCTTCCTTGACCACATTTGTGACCAGACTCCTTAAGAAGGAAGAAGAGCAATTCCAAGCTATCTTAACTGCTTAACAAGCCCAATTCAAGGAACAAAGGCCATTCATCATTAAGGAAGTTGGGGCTATGATTAACCAAGCCAGCCTTAACCATCCTAACCCAAACCTTATCTTGAACCAGACAAATCCTAGCCCAAATTCGAGCTAAACCAACTCATATCTAAACCAAGGTATGAAGAAACTTAAAGCCATGGAAAGAACCATCAAATCCTTAAAGAATTGCAATGATCTAATTGATATGGAGAGTTTAACCTTATTCCCTGATGCCAAACTTCCTCCTAAATTCAAAATGGCTTAACTAGAAAGATTTGATGGAACCACTTGCCCCAAGACTCATTTGAAGATATATGTGGGGGCAATGAAATCTTGAGGAGTTAGCAATGAGCTCATTGCTCAATTGTTCTAACAATCACTAATTGATACTACTAGGAGATGGTTCTTTTCACTAGACAAGAGCCAAAAAAGGATGTGGAATGATATCTGCAATGCTTTTGTCAAGCAATATCATTATAATGATGAAATGGATGTCACTAGGCATGATTTAGAAACCACCAAGTAGCTTCAAAAGGAATCCTTCTCCATGTTCCTTACAAGATAGAGGGCTAAAGCTGCTCAAATGTTAAATAGACCAATAAAGCAAGAATAAATGGACATCCTTGTTAAGAACCTACTTCCAGCCTATCGAGTCCACTTGTTAACCCAATATATACCCACTTTCAAAGTTTTGATTGTAACTGCATCAAAGATTGAAGCTTGCATCTAAAGTGCATCATTTCAATCTAAATTCCT
The DNA here is from genome assembly GCA_947687605.1 of Reutealis trisperma. Taxonomy (NCBI): domain Eukaryota; kingdom Viridiplantae; phylum Streptophyta; class Magnoliopsida; order Malpighiales; family Euphorbiaceae; genus Reutealis; species Reutealis trisperma. Next base: position 138,512 of record CANTUT010001163.1, read on the forward strand.
CACCACTAACCCAAAAAATGATGAAGAATTCGAACCTAATTCAACCCCACCTTACCTCAGCCCTAAGTGGCATGACATGGAGGAGTTCAAGTCTAGCTAATTTGACTTATCTGAGATTCCAAATCTCAAAAGTCTGAGTCTAAATTCAAGTCTAGGTCTGTCATTTTATTTTTTTTTGTGTATTTTTTGTCGATCATGTCAGTCCTTTTTTTTGTTATCTTATAAGAAAATTTTCCATTGTAATAAAACATCCACATTTATTTTTAATTAATTATTTGTGCATTTGTTTTTCTTGTTTTAAATAAGGGTGAGCTTTAAAAAAAAGAGAAAAAGAAAGAAAGAAAAAAAAAAGAGAGAAAAAGAAAAAAAAAAAAAAAAAAGAGAGAGAGAGAGAGAAAGTGAAAAAGAGAAATCCACCATAGCTAGCACATGTAGGAATTGAGGTGCCATCAACAATTGTTTTGCCAGCTCCTAACCAAAGAAAGTTCAAAAATAGACCTCTCATCAAATAGTTAAAGCACAAAATCAAACGATACACCTCAACAAGGGGCAACAAGTCCATTAAATCCAAAATTCAAAGGTTAGAGCCCTTCAAAGTAAAAAAAAAAAAAAAAAAAAAAAAAAAAAAAGCAGTAAATCATGGTGAATATCTTCTCCCAAATTTCATTATTCCATGTTCGCTAGTGAAAACTCAAAAGGGCGGTTTAAACAAAACTTAGAGCTAAAGAGAGAGAGAGAGAGAGAGAGAGAGAAAGAGAGAGCTCATCCTAGTCATCTTCCTTCGTATCATTCAAAGTTTGTCAAATCATCTTCAATCAATTTGTCTTGTCTCATATATTCTAAAGTCATCCTTCTGTATTAGAGGCTTATTCTCTAAAGTAATATTATCTTCTATGCCCTTATCTTACGGTAGGGACATATCCTTCTAGGTCATCATAATCATTTATCAATCTGTCTCGTCGCTTAGCTCAAAGAGCTTAGGCACAATCTCTTACATTGCTAGTCTGTCATGTTCTTATCTCTCACTGGGAGCATATTCGTAAGTTGTCTTTTCCTACTAGTCCTTTAGCCTTCTTAGGTTATTGCCTTTCAGTTAGTATGTCATGTATGTTCAAGCCAAAAGAGTGTCACTCTAAATGTCTCGTTAATTTCAAAATGACAAGATTAGCTTGGCTTGTTCTTTTCCATGAATCATACTATAAATAATAAAATTATACAACCTCCCTGATCCTTTTTAAAATTTTCAACCCACCTTTGAACAATTCCCCAACTTCAAAATGTACCATTCCATCCTTTCAATTTCAAGCCTCATACCATCCTTTCTTGGGCAAAGTCTCATCATCTTCTAAGGGCCAAGCCTATGTGCAGAACCAAAAATCTTAAGTTTTTTAAGACTCATCACCCTTAAAGCTAGTTTTCTTTCGTAAACCAAAATCAAGTCATATATCACAAAGCTCAAGAAGGGCTTAAACTAGTCAAGGCCCATCCCATGCCTCTTTGGCAAAATCTCATCATCCTTGAAAAGATAAAGCCTCATTCGCAAATTACATCACTTGTAAAGTCCAACAGGGTCAAGGCCTACCAACCGTATAATGGCCAAGAAAATTTGATGCAACTATAACAAAGAGCAAGCCTCTATCCATGAGCCTATGGTATCTTTATGACCATAACCTAAAGCACCAAACCTGAGATGAAGCCAACCATATTCCAAAAAGTTCTAAAGCACCCTTATAGAAAAGTCCAAGCTGACAAACTATCCTCAAAGCCTGAAAGCCTTTTAAATAAAAACCTTCAAGCCTTTGCTATAAAGCCTTCACTATGAAGCCAAAATCAAAAAGCCTTCACTATGAAGCCCACTCCCAAAAACCTTCACTCTGAAGCCCAAACTAAGAAGACTTCACTATAAAGCCCAAAAGCATTCACCATTAAGCCCAAACCATGAAGCCTTCACCATGAAGTCCAAACTAAAAAGCCTTCACCATAAAGCCCACTCCCAAAAAACTTTCATTCATAAAGCCTATAATCTCTTCTAAGGCCAAATATGACTGAGTCTTCCCGCATTGGTTTCCTAGCCTGACCTTACCTCTAAGCTAATCCTAACCAAGACAAACGTAGAACTTGATTGAGTCTTCCAAATGAACTCTCCAAAGGCCATAACATGATCGAGTCTTCTGAATCTGACTGAGCCTAAGGAAAAAAATTGACCGAGCCTTCCAAATGGACTCCTAAAAGGTCGTAACCTAATCGAGCCGAAGTGTTAGACCTGACTAAGCCACTCACATGAACTTTTCGAAGGATAAGTCCCATAAGCTGACCTTCCATAAACTTTCCAACCTAATCATCTCCAAAGACCTGACCTTCCTTATCATGCTTTCCAATCCAGCCTCAAATCAAATCTTCTCCAAAGTTATACCTATCTAAATCTTTTAAACTGAACATCTTGATCTTTTCCATAGACCACACCTTGTTTGACCTCCTAAAATGACTTTTTCCTGGCCCGAACTAATTAATTGCCTGATATGCCCATTTTCACCTTTAAGCTAGCCAATCAATGAAAAACTAAATGACTAAGCCACTTTCCTTTATCATCCTAAAGTGGGGGCATCTCTCTTCCAAATATTCACCTTTTTGAAATAGGAGCATCTTTCTCTCAAAGATCAACACTTTTATATCAAGTTAACTCTTCGCAGGTTCAAGGTATCCGATCATTGCATCATTATCTAGTATTTTTACATTAAATAGGCTCATGAATCAAGATAGATCATCAAACTCTTAAAGTAAGACAAATCATCAACTTGATCAATATGAATCAATCATTTTTCAAAAAATCAATCTCAATCTCAAGATCACTATCTTTACCATACAAGATGGTCATCTTTTTTATCTTATTAGAAAGGATCATCACTTTTCATTCCTACCAGAAAGGACTACTATTTTTACTGTTTCTACTAGACATGACAATTATCTTTACCATTCCTACCAGATATAAAGGTCAACTTTTTGATCTTCCCGGATAGGATTATCACTTTTCATTCCTACCAGATATGACCATTGCTTTTACTGTTTTTACCAAACAAGAATGGTAAAGAAATGTTATCTTTACCATTCCTACCAGATAGGATGGTCATCCTTTTGATCCTACCAGAAATGACAATTACTTTTACTGTTCCTACCAGATGGGACAATTATCCTTATCATTTCTACTAGACAGGATGGTCATCCTTTTGATCCTTCTAGATAGGATTATCACTTTTCATTCCTACCAGAAAGGATCATTACTTTTACCCGATAGAATAATTATCCTTACCATTCCTACCAGATAGGATGATAATATTTTTGATCCAACCAAATAGGATCATCACTTTTCATTCCTACTAGAAAGGACAATTACTTTTACTGTTCCTACTAGATAGGACAATTATCCTTACAATTCTTACTAAACAGGATGGTCATCCTTTTGATTCTATCAGACAGGATCATCACTTTTCATTCCTACCAGAAAGGATCACTACTTTTACTATTCCTACTAGACAGGACAATTATCCTTACCATTCCTACCAGAAAGGATGGTAATATTTTTAATCCTACCAGACATGATAATTACTTTTCATTCATACCAAAAAGAACCATTACTTTTACTGTTCCTACCAAACAGGACGATTATCTTACCATTCCTACCAGATAAAATGGTAATATTTTTAATCTAACCAGACATGATCATCACTTTTAATTCCTACTAAAAACAACTATTACTTTTACTATTCCTACCATACATGACAGTTATCTTTACCATTGCTACCAAAAAGGATGGTCATCTTTTCAATCCTACCAAATAGGATCATCACTTAGTCGATTCCTACCAAACAGAATTGCTTTCATTTTTAGCAAATAGGTCCACCACTTTATCGATTCCTACTAGATAGGATTGCTTTCTCTCTTACCAGACAAGATCATCATTCCTACTAGATAGGAACATCTCTTTTTGCTCCTACCAGAAAGGACAACAACAAAATACTACCAGCTGATAGATCTTTCAAATATACCGGGAACATATTCCTTAAAATTCAACCACACCTTTCACCTAAATGTCTTAACTTTAACCTAGACATTAATTTAGTTCCTTTTACCATCTCTCATCCTCAGGTTCACTATTATCATCATTGCCTTCAGACGAAAATAATTCTGATGAAGGGGCAGCTATGAACCCTTAATTTTACACCCTTTAGTATGCGTTTGAACCTTAGAAGCACTTAGGCTCAATAAATAAACCTTCAAAATATGAAAACTCTCAAAATGGGAAAATTTAGAAAAATCAAAATATGTATTTTTGACATTTGAATCCCTTCAAATCATCCAGGACTAAGTAACAAATACAATGCAACTAAAATCATAAAAAACAAATGAGAAATGAGCAAGAATTAGCAAAAATAAGCGAAATGAGTGAAAACGGGCCCATTGCTGTAGAGCTTTGCGGCAACACTACCGCAGAGCTTTATGTGAAACCTCAAAGAGCTATGCGGCATTGCAACAGAGAGGTTTGCTGCGCCATAATGCCTTTATGGAACTCTGGTGAATTCTCCTATTTTCGTAATCCTATATCAGAATTTCATTGTTTTCTTCCACCAATCTTCTCTCTATAAATAGAGGACCTCTTCACACTTTAAGAGACTAACTTTTAGAGCTTGAAAAACATTAGCTTCAAGCAAACTGCTTTGAATTTTCTCCTTACTTCGCAAAGCAAGTTAGGGGGTTTCTTATTAATTCCTACTCAACTAGTTAAAGGCTTTTCGCTAGCCTATTTGAGGCAAGTCTATTGCCCAAGGCTTGTATTGGGAAGTTTTTCCTTGATTCCTACCTGACTAGTTAAAGGCTTTCCACTCGCTTATTTGAGGCAAGTCTATTGCCCATGGATCATGTCCTCCATCCGAGGCTAGCCGCCGCCTACCATCCAAGGTGAGCTACCATGCCATCCAAGGCTAACAATCGCCTGCCATCCAAAGCCAGCCGCCGCATACCATCCAAGGCCGATCATCACCTACCGCATGATGTAAGCTTCTTTTCCTTTAATTTTCCTTTGTCTAAATTTCCTTGCCTCTTTTAGTTAGTTAATTAAATTGATTCATCTAGGTTGCTAGTTAATCAACTAAGTAGTGAATTAAGTTAATTAATTAATTAATTAACTCAACACTCTCTTAATCAATCAATCAAAATATTATAAAGTGGCCAGGCTAAACTAACCCCTTCGCAAAAAGGGAGAACTACATGGGTTCTGATTCTCATTCAAAGGGATACACATGCATGCTTGGTTCAAGCATCGAATCCAATTAAAACTAACCAACTCTCCCCCCTATCACCTTCTTCACTTACTTTTATTTTGCTTTTCTTTACTTTGTTATTAGGCTTAGTTTGGAGAATGTGTGACTTTCCTAGAACTTATAAGGGCTAGATGAGATATCCCCTAAGTTTGGGATTTCATTATAATATTAAATCTCTATTATTTCGAATTCTAATTATGTATAAACTTTGTGGATTGAATGATAATGCATATTATAAATTGTTCATGCATTTCAAATTGTTGCATATTATAAACTGTTCATGCATTTCAAATTATTCATGAAATATATTTTAAGTTACTTTTATATTACTTGGCTAAACTTATTTTGTTAAATTAAACTGAAAATCTAGTCCCTGAATCCTCTTTAGTTTCTAGGCCAGTGATATTTTTTCTTTGGGTAATAATTGGAGTCAAGTGGGTTTTTTCTTATATTTTCCCAAATAAAAATAAATTAAGGTGGCAACTCTAAGAAACAATTTTCAAATCTATCAAAGATAAGCTCGAGAGTTTTCTTATGAGTTCTTTCCCAAATAAAAATTTTGATTCCCTTTAGCGGATCGGACCGGTGTTCGCGAGGTCACACACTAATTTGAAATTAACAAGTTGAAAGTAAAGAAAATTAATGAGGGAAAATAACAAATGAAGGTCGGGTAAAAGGAAATGGTAAATAGTAAAAAGCAAAACTGTAAAGAATAAATTAGTAACTAAGTCAATAAAACTTTGTATAAGGAAGGTAAATAGTTTTTGTAGCTAATGGAATGTAAAAGGAAAAGAAGAAGATAAAAAGTGAAAAGTGAAGGAGGTGGTTGAAATGGTTGACGAAGGAAGCCAAAAAAATTGACTTATAAATAGGCACCTATCACATCCCACTTTTGGGATTGATGGTTTTAGGACATGGGTAGGCATAAAGCCATTAAAAATCTATAGAATCTTACTAACACTACAAATAAGCAATACTCTAGTGGAGTGCCGGTAGTACACACAACACTATCCAAGATCCAAAACCTGCAAAGAAACCACACTTCCAAATAATTCCTCTCTTATAATCTTAATTTAATATGGAAACTAATTCTTCAATATAAAATTGTATTATTAGAAGTTCGTATGTGCATTCATTTGATCATATGTATTATTTATGAGTTATATATCATAAATATTTATAAGCTACAAGTTGCATGCTATATATATGGGTCATGTGTTGAGACTTGGGTTTTTAGTTTTTATTTTCAAGGATTTGATAATTTAGGTTGAGTCACGCCTGTTACTTAAAGTTACTATCTTGACTTAATTTTGGATTTTCGACACTGAGACAAAGAAGCAAAATACACGGTAGTGACTATTAGCAATGCTAGTTACTCTCTTGTAGTGACTATCGTGACTAATAGTCACTATCATTACTAATTTTGGGATTCAATGAAATGAATAACCATAAATAGTAATTAGTCACATTAGTCATAAATAGTAATTAGTCACGTCATAAATAGTAATTAGTCACATTAGTGACTCTAAGTAATTATTGTAAACAGTGTTGGATAGAAGCAAAGGATCAGGTAAGTCATGCCTATGACTTAAGAGTCACTATTGTAACTCATGTCGAGGGCAGTTTTGGAAGGGAAGCTATATAAAGGAATTTAAGGCCAAAATTAGTTCATTTATTGCATTTTCTATGTTCCTAACCCTAAGTCTCTAAGAGAAACACTAAACCCACATATATTAAATACTAAGTAACTTCATTATTTGCTTTATCTACTTGATCTAAGAGTTTTAAAATTTAATTGTTCTTCATCTCCATTGTAGCATATTATAAAGAGGTAAGTTAGGGTTTATATTTTCTTCTATTTCCTTCATATGGACAATGGTTAGAGGTGAGATTAGAATGTATTAGCATGTTTAGGATGGTTATGAGAGTATAAATTGATATACATTTGCTTTTGTATTTGTTTATATGTATAGCTCACCCAATGAGGCATTATGTAGAGGGTGATGGATATGATAATCCCTAAGAATTGATGTGATAGAAAGTTTTCTAAGAGATTGTAGAGCATTCTTTTTAGCTAAGGTGAGTAGAAAATATACTACTATATTTGTATTTATTATCCTAAGCCATAGATGCCTATTTATTTGCTAAATTACTTTGAAAAAGCATGAGAATGTTTTATTAAACCTTACTTGCTTCATGAAACTTTATAATTTCTTAAATATCCATTTGTTATTTCATATTTGGTTATGAGATCCATGAAAACTATATGAATTGTTGATTATGAGAACCATATATTTATATGCCTATGAGTATATGAACCCTAAGATGTAAACATATGAGCCATGAGAATCAATGTAAAACATTTGAGCGATAAGAATCCATGTAAAACATGTGAGCCATGAGAATCCATGTAAAATATTTGAGCCATGTGAAATGTGTAAACATTAAATGGAATAGAAATCCTTGACTGATGTGGGTTAATCATAAAATATTATGCATATTATAACCTAATAGATAGGATATAAAATATCCTACCCCTATCTAGGAAAGGCAAATTGACCTAGACGTGAAACATGATCACTTTCATGTATTTATGGGGAAGAGTATATTAATAAAATCTCTACTCTTAGTATGAGGAAGAGTATGCTAATTTGGCCTTTACTCTTATTTTACAAGGTGAGTGTGCTAATAAAATGCCTCTACTCCAAGCATTTTATAAGGATGATTTATGTTTCCATTTATCCATGAGTTACTATTCCTTTTAAGATTTATATACATATATGTTCTTGTATAATACTTGTTATTGATTTAAGTGAATCCAATTGCTATCTTGTAAGTTATTTGATGAGTTATAAGACAAAGGTATTCCTATGAGCTAGTCTTAAATCACCTAGCCTCATAAATATGGTAGAATATTCTTTACTCACTAAGTTATCTCACTAGAGATGGCAATTTGACCCAGACCAGCAAGTTCCCACCCTAAACCCACCCTGATTGACTTTTGACCAAGGGTTGGGTCAGTTTCGAGGAAAACCAAAACATTCATTAACGGGGATAGGGCAAGGCAGTATTCGTATGCCCTGCCTTGTGCCCCTCCTCAAACCCACCCCTATATATATCCTGGCCCGTCTCACATTACTGATACTATGTAAGTAGGCAAGGCTTTAGCAGCCACTTTATAGTTTAGTTTTTACATATGGGAAGCACACTGCTTCCAAATTTATTTATTCTACTAAAATGAATTAAAGTGATTAAACATTGCTTATTACTTCCTGTTTGGTATCAATTATCATTGGACCTTAATGCGCCTTACATTCTATTGAATGAATACCTTTGAACAAATAGGCTTCATTATTATTGAATACCCAAAGGACCCTATTATTATCACTTCTAAATTCTCATTTATACTTTATTTTCATTTAATATGTATTCACTAAACTTATCTCACACCCTTATAGTGTGTTATTTTCAGGTAGTAAAAGACTTGGCAATGCCACCTCAAGTATTCTCTTTCCCTTAAGACTTGCCGAGTTGGCATATAAAAGACTTCTCTAAATGTTTATAGGATAATGCATATCGGGATTCTTAATGTTCATAAAGCTCTATAGATATATGCTATGAAGATTAATAGAATTAATTAAATGGTCAATTATAGTTAAATGAATAATATCATTATGGCTAACATACAAAGAAGGATTATAATTTCGTGAGAATGAAATGGTATACAATTAGTATATGTTGAGTACACTTAATTGTAAAAGGCATCAAATTGGTATTTATGTGCTATATCTTAGGTATATGTATGGTATATAACACTGTAACTTAGGTTATGATCTTGGGAACATGATTAATAGACAACAAGTTTAAAATTATTGTTGTTAAGGGGATTCTACAAGTTTAGGTAATCTTACATCTCTCTATGCCCTAGGACTATCACATATATGAAAATGGGCTATGGTAGTTATCTTTGCCCATATAAAGGTAATGTTATGGCTTCGCTGAGGTGCTATAGGTGCTACTCTTTAGCCATTTGACCAATTTGAAAAAGACCTAGAACACTTTAAGAGTTGGGATAACTGCTAAAGCAATACAGGATACTTCAAAGCAGTGAATTTCTTTGACAGTGTTTGGATGCAGTTTCATTGGATTGACTTGGAAATAGTTGAAAAAACAAACAAAAAATGGAGTTAGGGGAAACCTCAACCTAGCCTTTAACTGGTGATAAAAGAAGATGTAATTCCCATAATTCTTAGGAATCTCCATTAGCCTATCATTAGAAGGATCAACAAAAATCCTCTCATTAGCATTAGGGATATAAAGGGCGAATTCAGCCTTACCCTTTAAATTTGCCTTAAAGGCAACAAAATAACTGTTTTTGGCAATAGAAGCAATGGGACGACACTGTTAGCAAATCAGAGTATTTTTAGAGCAAGCAAGTTAGGTATGGGAGCCATGGGGGAACAAAAACAAGATTATATGAAGAAAAGGAAGAAAAAACCGAGAAAGAATAGGAAAAATTTATAATGGCAAATGAAAGAAAGATAACAGTAAGGATATGGCAAACAAGGATAAAAACCCTAGAAGAGAGAAGGAGAAGTTATTTAAACCTCAAGACCCTTGAAAATTGTCCCTAATCATTATTTTGAAATTTAAATGGACTGCAAAATGGCAAAAACGATCACATTTTTAGCAGTCTTTTAATTCTTGGCCGTTATCAAGCCATATGTTAATAATGTTGGAAATTGTTCCCTCATTTAACGAGAAATCCTAGATGTCATAAGATAAGAAGATTTACCATTGATCCAAACCTTATTAAAGAAGCTATCTAAAACAGTAAAGATGAAATGCCAAAGCCGAACTTAGAGTTGTATTAACAAAGTAACTCCTTTGTTGTGATTTGAACTAAGAAGACATGTTTCGACCAAGGCTCCATTAAGATTCTCCTTAATAAGAGGCCTCTGATAATGAATAAAAATATTAATCTCTTATTTTGCTAATTATGGCAAAGTCCAAACCAACAAAAGATTCTCTCATAGGCCTCGAGTTCAAGCCCAAGAAAAAGGCCTGCCATAATGAAGCCAACAATTCACCATATGATGTAATGCCTCATCCTTGATCCTCCTAACTAGAAAATGAGAGGTCATAGGATGAATAACTATAGTAGCTATCACCCATCAAGTGTGTGATGTAAGCCCTATGATGTTAAGACTTGTCATACTAAGGCAACTCCTACTCAACCACCACAAGTGAGGCCACTACCTAGACAGTGACATGCCTCCTCTAACATCAGAATTTTATACCAAATCATCAAACCACACATTTTCATCATTACTTTAGGGATATGTGCACTCCATCAACTTCTTCTCAAATAAGTTACTAGAATGAAGCTAAGTATAAAAGGGAGAATATACCTTCAATTTAAGGTAGTTGACTCTACACAAATGACAGAGCAAAGGAAGTTTCAAAGGTGACCATGACCCTCTAACCTTCAAAATATAAAAAATTTTAGATGTAAAATAATAAAAATTGGCATATATTGTATTTGACCTTATTTATTTTTGGTGAAAATTTTCTTTTTAAATATATAGAAATTGGTTTAATTATATATATATTATCTTGATATAAATTATGATATAAGAAATTTAGTCTCTTATATAAAAAAAAAAAAAATTATGGCTCCATCACTGTTTTATGCTCTCCCACCTCGTTTTACGCATAAATATTAATTACAAGGAGGTCATCTTCTTCTTACAACCTTCAAAGAACTCAATAACTAACTTGAGTATCGAAAAGCTTTTACCAAACATAAACTTAACTCTCTAATGCTTTTTTTTTTTTTTTTTTTTTTTGCAGACCACTGCGATCCAACGTGAAGCAAGTCCAGCCCAACATACACCTTGATCAGAATATCATTAAAGAATTAGCTCAAAACTGTGACAATGCTTTTTGAGCTGGCTCCAATCTGTACCGACATAGAGTTTGGTTCAATTTTATGCATAATAATAATAATAATAATAATAATAATAATAATTGTAGGCTATGAACAAACAGCTGTATGAAGCATAAAGGCGCAATTGAACCTCTATCTAGGCGTGGCCGACCCTCACGGATCTAGCGCTCAAAAGAGACAATTTTGGACTTTCATTTCACGAAAAGAAAATCCTATTTCTCTCCATTTTTATTTCTTCTCATTTTTCTTTTTTTTTTTTTTTTTTTTTTTTTTTTATCAATTTAATGTTTTCATTTAATATGATGTTATTTCACTGTAATCAAATGTTTTTCTTATAAATCTATTTTATTTTCTTAATGAAGAAATTCATTAATTTAAAAATGAGATACAAAATCAGCATATGAAATAAGAGATGACTGAGTTCGAAAAAAACCAAATACACGTACTTATAATACATTTCTGCATCTACTTAAATACTTGAGAATAATGAGAAAGGAGATTGTTGTTGGCTAAATTTCAGAGCCAACTATAGTCCAAATTTTCGCTGCAGAAGTGAGAGAATGCTAGAATATTATTTGATCTTTATTAATTGCGGTTTTATATATTATGACAATTTACCATTTTAAAATTAATTTCTTTAAATAGTTAGTTTATGGTAGTGAAGGAATAGTTGCATAAGATAATATAATAAATTAATATAAGCAAATAATGAGACAAATAGTTGTATTCATCATGTAATATCACGTTGATTCATTTTTTTATAAACATAAATAATTTATGTTGAAATTAAGAAAATTACAATAAAACATTCTTTTATATATATTGTCTTAATTTAAAATCTAAATTCTAATTACAAACTAAAAGGCAAATATATTTATCAGTTAAACTCACTTATATAGAATTAAATTAAAATGAGATCTAGTGACTGAGTCAGAAATTTTTTTATGAAAATTATATTTTTTAAACCATAATTTATATTATTGTGGTATATATAATTAAATCAATTTTTATATATTTAAAAAAAAATCTAAAATCAGAAGTCAAATATAATATATAATCAAATTTTTATAATTTTATACTAAAAAATATTTGTATTTTGCTCAATAAAATTTTTATATCTCCGTCATCGGTGAGTCAATAAAATTAGAATGAATAACTATTAAATCAAAGTCAAGCATTGGTTCATTACAAATTTTAAAAGAATAAAATATAGAGTAAATTCATCAATTCTTCTATTTTGAAAGAACTTAACTTATATGGGAGAGTGAGATATTTATAGAATAAAAATAAGAATAAGAATCGAAGCTCTGATGATTCCATCTAACTCGAATGCAGATTAATCAAAACTACTAAATAAAAATTAAATTACATTAATTAGTGTATGATATGATAATAATAATAATATGGTTCATTATTATCATGATATTTTTTTTTTTGCCAAATATTACTATTATGATTATCAGAATGACTTATTGGTGCCTAGTAATGGTGCATAGCACATGGCAATGGGATCATTACAAAACACAAAGGGCAAGAAATTACAAGCAAGCACAAAGGAGATAAAAAGAAGAGGACAAATAGGGAAAACAAATGGGTTCACGGGCCATCAACTGTTAAAAATCAATAAATAAAAATGAAAAAAACAAAAATAAACCCAATAAACAAAAAGCAAAAATCCACACTAAAACTAGCCAACAAAATTTATGACAAAATAATTCAACTAAAATTGGCCCCACCACTCATTTTCATAGCCCATACTATCTCCCTCCGAAAGCTGCAACCAACTCTCATTCCGTTATATTCTTATAGGTTTTGTAATTATTAATTATAGCCAACTCTATCTATACTTCTCGAAAATGCTAGCAATTAACTCAAATAGTGTTCAAGATTCTAGATAGATAGGAGCTTGGTTTTGTTTCTTTTTCATTATTCTTGAATCTTGGCATTTCTTGAATCTTGAATCTTTACTACTCTTGATATTCTTGACCATTCTTGAACCTTGGTTCTTGACTTTTCTTGATTATTCTTGAATCTTGATTCTTGACTGTTTTTGAATCTTGATATTCTTGACTTTTCTTGATTCTTGATTGGCCATGTCTTGTTCTTGGGTGAAAATTTTATTGTCTTTAGCAGCGTTGTTGGTCACATGTGAGTATGTTGAGGGTGCCTCAACAGCAGTAAAAGTAGGAAATATATCAAAAATAGAAGATGCAGTGAACTTCCATCTTTATTATGGACAGACCTTCAAAGTTATCAAGAATGTTATTGATGGCAAGAGCTACCTTCTCATTCAGGTATTCTTTAATTTTCTCCTCTGTTATTATTATTATTAAAAAATGGCATAGTTTTTTTTTTTTTTTTTTTTCTGTCCTCCACTGTTTGGTCACGGGTTAACTGGAACAAAGACTTATTTTGTGACTGAAAATCTTTATGTCCTGCTCCACTCTCTCACTCTCTATCTCTCTCTTTCTTTGTTTTGTTTTTATACATCAAAACTTTTTGAAGGAAAAGAAGGATATTATAATTACAATTCTCAACTCTTGACTTTCTAAAAGATATAGTCTCAGAGCTTCTCTTAGGCTAATGAATCAAGTTTTTCTTTTTAATTTACCTATGTAAAATAAAAATGTAGGGGTTTGTATCTAATTATGAGGATTGTTATAGGTGTTAAAATTCATACATTCTATTTAATTTTTTTTAATTCATTAACATAACAAGATATAATCTTTATTTTCCTGATATTTATTATTTATTTTTTAAGATAGAGTGACACGACATTTTCTTTTATGAATTAAGAAATATTTAGTGAATAAAAAGGTTTTTTTAGCTTCTTTGTCATTTGGACTCCTTTGTATGCCTTTGGTTCCCACAAAAATAAGTAAAATACTAAAACAACCCTAATTAAAATAATTTATATGAGAAAGTGACAATTTTCCGCAATAAAACTAAACAAAACTCTTTTGAAAAATTTGTTTTTCACTTGAAATCAAGTAGAATCATTTACGTCAAACATAATACTAAACCAAATAACTCCACCTCTATCAAACATAAGCGAAGACCCCATTTTCAATTTCAACTCCATTGCTAAAACCAAGAAAAGTCAGTATTGCAACACCCAAGAAAATTAACCCAAATCACCATTATTATAAAATCCTAGCATTCAAACATAAACCAAATAGCACAATTTAATTTTTTTTTTAATACAAAATTGTGGCAAGTTTTGGAGCTGCATTATTTTCAAATTTAAAATGTAGAAAATTATTACAAAATTTACATTCTCTAGCTGAAAATCCATGAGTTTTGAGGTGGGATCAAATTCAAGACTGGGCTCAGTCACCGCAAATCTCATGTTACTTGGCCTTCGAGCTCTTATCATATTGCGTCAACCGCCGCCATATCAAGCTTCATTGCTCGTCAACTAGCAACAACAATCAGCCACAACTATCATTGTGTATCCTTTGCGATTCTGACCTTGAATCTGCAGTGATGTGACATATTATCGTCGACGAAATTTGAATTAGATTTTGTTTGTTAGAGAAAAATTTTGAAAAGGGTACTTGAAATTAAAAGCTAAGTGGGTTGAGTAAGTGAGATGTGTAAATCTTAAGAAGTTCTTCAATATTAGTAATTTTAGAGAGTATAAAACCGAAAAGCAATAATCAATTTTAGCCAGAATAGAGTATCACGTGATGGGTAAAGTAATGAAGATGAGAGAATTAGAAGGGCACACATGCTTTCAAACAAGAAAAATGGCAAAAAATAATAAAGATATACATTGACAAGAAAAAAAGTTAATTTTAAATCCCATTCAGATAAAAAATTTATTCATCACTCACATAATTTGTGTGTGCCTTCACGCGCGTTGCTAATTGGATAATTAGAGAGTAAGCATGTAAAATTTGTCAAATTTGATATTTAAATTGGTTATTTTTACAGGTCAAGGGGCAAAGTGATAAATAGTACTAAGTTCAGGAAGTGAAATATATATTAGGTCTTTTAATAATGTATCTCATCACATAAATTAAATTTTTATAATTTTTTTTAATTAAATTTTTATATTTTTTTTCATTTTGGTATGATTTATTTTTTAAAATAATTTTTTTCTAATTCAAAATAATTGTACTGTACTAGTTACATTTTTTTTAAAATATAAAAATTAACAAAACTGAATTAAATTAAATTATAAAATTAAATTCGAGTATCCGAATAAGGCAAAAGGCACTATCGCCACAAAGAATACAAATATATATGTTAGTGCGGGGAAATGAGGAGAGAAAAAACTGAATCTTGGGTACGTATTAACAGGCCTAGTTGGCCCACACTTTTCATCACCTAGCTTACAAGTTTTTTATTTTTATTTATTTTTTTTCATACCTTCTTCTTTTATGTTGTTTTTGCCTTTTCTTTCTTCAAACATGTATATATTTGAGGCTCATGATCATCTTTGTCAATTCTCCAGCACTTTTTTCTTGTGCCATTAAAAAAAAAATCTGCAAATATATATATATATATATACACACACACACACACTCGCACTTTCTTAAAATGATAATTGTTATCTTTCAGAATAACTCAAGGATGGCAACAAGGACAAAATACTGCACCTCAAGGATCAAGTCTTTTGTTATCCCTCTTTCAAACTATTCTGCTGATACCTACTTCTTTCCAGGTAAATTTCTAATAACTAATAAGTTTATTTATAACTATTGAATTCATATTATTATATTTTTATTATGTTCATATTTCTATAATTTTCATCTTTAATTTAAAGTTATTATTTTTTTTTTGAACTTATCATTCATTTTGGCATATGACAACGGAACAGCCTCTAATACTTATCGCAGGCACAATATGAGGGGATTTTAATCTGGTTATTTTAATTATAACTTCTCTCATAAGATTGTTCAATTTTTCAATTTGTAGTTCATTAAATCCATATTATCATAATTTAGTAGAAATTTAGTCATTCTTGATATGATAGTTAAAGTAAATTTTTTAAATCTAATTCTATTATTAAAAGTGAAATGTATAATTTTCTTGGTTGATTCTTGCATCAGAAATTTTGCTACAATATGACAGTTTTACCTAATCCATTATTACTGCCGCTTTTTTTTTTTTTTTTTTTTTTTACAGTTTCCTTTTTTGAGGTGAGGAACATCCGCTTCTGTAAGTTGCAATTATCTCATGCATAATATTTTTTTTTTCCACTTCTGTTCACAATTATATGAATTATATTTTTTGTTGAAGAAAGTTTACATATACATACACATACGGGCACATATATATATATATATAAACACTTTCATTTTAACAGTCCTTAGAGATGCTCGGTTTATAGACATTCAGGATTCTGTGCTCAGTTCCATCGAATTTAGCCTGAATAGTGGACCTATTCACTTTGACTGCTATCCAAATATCACTGCTTCTCTTTGTTACAAAAATATCTTACAAAGCATCATTTTACAAATAAAATCTTATAATTACAAAATGCTGAAGGATCTATTTCAGTTGCATTGATTTTTAAAGTACATTAAGGCTATGATCTTAGCCTTCGGTACAAAGCACAAATTCCATTCCCAAAAAGCAGGAACCTTTCTTTTACAAACTAACCTTACAAAATCAAACACTATTATTTCTAGATTTATCCAATGGAAAGATATAACCTTACTAGATGAATGGATTCTAGAAGGAATAGCGCAACCAAAATCTCCAAAGCAACCTGAGCCAAACTCTCAGCTCACAAAGATTATCCAGTCTCATGATGGTAGAGTCAAACTCACATTTAACATAAAGTTGATCAGTTTAAGATTTTCTGATGATGCCTCTACCTCAAAAACTATTGATGTAGGAAAATTCCCAAACTTCCTTCAATCATACATCTTCCATACACACAACCCACAGTACAAATAGCCCGACATACACTGCAATGGGTTCAACCCAGATATTTTACATTTGACTTACCAAGCTCCACCCTACAAAATATAGACTAACATACAAATATTCCCCATCCTATTCATATAAAAAACGAACCAAAAACTACGAAGGGATGAACAAAATGACCAACTATCACCTCCTTCTTCTCATGCTTTTCTAGCCATTACACAAAGCATAGCCTATAAGTGTAATATGCTTGAAAAAAAATTTGAAGTAAATAAACAGTATTTACATAATGATTTTTGTGCATCTAGTAATACAGAAAAAGAACATGGATCTTCCAATATTTTCTAGATACTACTAAAGAAATTCAAAAACAATATACATATTCTCTTTTTTGATTGGTTAGAGATTTATGCTTTAGAAAACCAAATTATATACCCTTTTACAAAGACTTTAAGTCCCCTCGCTACTAAAAACAAAATTTCAGAGTGAAAAATTGGTGGAAGGATCATACATTCTGAACATCCTCCTACTAAGAAATTCACCTTCTCCCACGGTGACATAAAAATTGAAGCCCCTCCTTACAAAATTGTCAACAATAGTGATTCAACCAACATAGAAAATATTGTTGAACAAAACAATTTTACAAATATCAACCTTCAAGTCATTGTGTTTACATACATACATATATACACATATACACACACACATACATACACACATATATATATATGTGTGTGTGTGTGTGTATGTGTATATATGTATACACACACACACATATATGTTAGAGTCTAGGGGGATTGTGTGTTGTAGAGTAAACAGTCTCTACTTTCGTTCTTGAAAACAAACAGTAAAAAATAAAAGGGTTTGTTTGAGAGTAAATAGTTGAATAGAGATACAGTAGTAAGTCCCATTGTTGGGATAGCAGTAAATTTGACGGCCATACTCCTATGTATTTGAGAGAAAATTTTATTTTCTATTATTTATTTTCAAAATGAATTAGATCTTTTTTTTCTATAGAGCCACATCTCTTTGAAACTCTTACTTCTGAGTTCTCATAATCCAAAAGTGTAATCAATAATGAAGAGATCACTATTGAAGATTTTTCAAAATAAATTCATGACTAGGAAATACCCAAAGTGCAAAAGAAATAGATTTATGAATTTTCAAAACTTTCTTTTTTCAAATTTGATTTTACAATCAAAATTGAAGAAAGAGATATTTAAATTTCAAAACCTTTTGATAAAAATCCACCTTTTGGCTTCAACATCTCTTAAAAAACATAGGAAAAAATCCTATAAGTATATGCATATAGGCCTCATTCAGGTATGAATCAAATCCCATTACTAGAGAAGGTCTGGATGCTCCAATCCTAGTAGTTCTAAGGGATACTATCTTTAAAAACTTTCATGACTCTTTGTCAGGAATTGTAGAATCCATACTTAAAAAAGGCCCCATCAGCTTTAGCTTTTATCTAAATATAATAGTCTCTTTGAATGACAAGAATGTTTTAAAGAGCATTATTCTTCAAATAAAAACTCATAATTGTAAAATGACTGATGGATTCATTCCAGTTGCATTAATTTTCAAAATTCATTATGAAACAATAATCTCTACTTTTGCTTCAAAATACATTCATCGTTCCCTAAAAAGAGAAATCATTTTACTTCAAAGAGACCTTTCAAAATCAAATACTATCATTCCAAGAACCATTTAATGGAAAGATGTTACCTTACCTGAAAAATGAATTTTGGAAGGAGCTACCTAACTGTAATCACCAAAACAACTAGAACCAAACAAAAACATGAGAAACACAACCCAATTCTCAGATGGTAGAGTTAAACTCACTTTTGATAGAAAATCAACTAGTTTATGATTTTCTAATGATGCATCTACCTCTTCAACCATTGATATAGGAAGAGTACCTAAAACTTCCTTCTATCATTTATGTCCCTTGCACAAATCAAAAAGAACTTGTTCAAATAGACCATATACAACTACGGTATTCTACTTTAAATATACCTAGCTTTACACTTCAAAATATTCATTACCAAACAAATGTACCTAGACTATTATATATCGATAGTCAATCCCCAAACTAAGAAGAAGACCATATACCCACTCCTTCTTCTCCAATACCTTTAACTATTACCTAAAATGTTGAATCAAAAATTAATGCTTTAGAAAAACCTTTTTCAAATTAATAGAAAATTTCTTCATGGAGATTTTTATTCAAAAAAAAATGAACCAAATAACATTTGAATTTTTTCAAAACTTCTAGGAAGCCAGAAATGAAATCCAAGAAAAATATTATGCTTTTTGTATAGAGTACAAATAACAATTTTTATTTGGTTTGAAATTTATGCAAATCGAAACAAACATTGCATATCCTTTCAAAAAATCAAAACATTCAAAGCATTCACAAAAGTTTGTTATTCTAGTCACCATTACTAATAAATTACCAGAATGGAAGGTAGATGGTCAAACAATTTAAATTGAACATCCCTCTCTTAGAAAAGTTTCCATTCCCCATGGTGATAGTAAGATAGAAGCAGCACCATACAAACTTATTCAAGATGATGATTCTAAGAATATTAAGAACATTGTCCAACAAAATAATTTTTCAAATGCTAGCCTTTAGATCATTGAAAAATAGCTTACTAGGATAGAAAGCCATATCTAGCAGTTAATAATTTCCTAGACAACTACCTCTGAACCTATAGAGTCTTCTAAACCAGTAGATAAGAAGCTCAAGAACCTAATCTTTAAACCATATTAAGTCTTCAAACCTAGTCAACAATAGTTCAAAACCAACAAACTTGAGTTTCTCCAGGCTAATAGGGACCAATTGAGTAGAATAGAACAAACCTCTGCTTCAAAGTCCTCTAAACAAATGGTACCTAAAACCCTACAGTCACAACCTAGGGATATTAGTGCTACAGGTCAAACCTAAAATTCTTCTAATGAAGAAGTGTTCAAACAGGAAGAAATTTTTCAAGTTAATATATTGACTTTGAAAAATCTTGTTCTTAGGATCACTGCACCTGATATAGGGTTAGAAAAAAAACCCAATATCTTGACTCAATTTAGGTTCAATGCCTCATCTGTTTATAAGGGAAAACATAAATGGTATGTCTGAATACAATATTCTCAACTTACTCCAACAAATGACCATGGCAGCCAATACTTATAAAACACAAACAAGAACCTCAGATAGAGTTATAAATGAATTCTTTGTAGTTGGTTTTTCAAGACAGCCTAAAAGATGGTTGAATTTTCATCTTACCTTACTTGGAAATCATAAGTTCTATCTAAACCTTTGAAGATACAACACCTAAACCAAATTGAAGATGGAATATCAACGTATATCTTCATTTCATATGAGATTTGTCCCATCTTAAAGATAAAAATGTTGAACTCCTTAGTAACCTTAGGTGTAAAAAGCTTGGTGATTTTCAAAACTACAAGAATACCTTTCTCACTAAGGTTATGCTTAGGGAAAACTCCAACCAACCTTTCTAGAAAGAAAAATTCCTTGCAGGATTACCTAAAATCCTAGGCAAAAAAGTTAGAAATGACATCAAACAAGCCTTGGTAAACCATATCCCTTATGAACCATTTACCTATGGATAAATGATTAGTCTTAACCAAAAGGAAAGACTTGGGATTTGCCAAGACTTGAAAATTTAAAAACATCTTAAGTGGGAAATGAAAAAGACCAGGTAAGAACTTAGAAGTTTCTGCCAATAATTTTATTTTAATCCCATTAAGTCTTAAACCTTAGTAGTCAATGTAAAAACAAACCCTATAGGAAATCCAAACCCTCTTATAAAAGGTCATTTCAACCTAAAAATGAAACCTGCTATAAGAAACTCTCTTCTTTAGAAAAGACCTCAAAAAATTTTAAGAAGACCTAGTCCAAATCCAAATCCAAACCTAGGACTAATCTCAAGGATATTACCTACTATAAGTATGGTAAGAAAGGTCATACTTCAAAATTTTATGGGCTTAATAATAAACTTTGTGAACTCCAATTAGAAGAAAAATCTCTACTCTTCTAGTTGAATCCTTTAAGTCTGAGTATTCTAGTTCTTCATATGTTAGAAAACTTCTTTAAATAGATGAGTTAGTAACCTCATCCTTTAGTTCAAATACAAAATATAGTTCTAAGACTGATTCTAAAGTAAATAGGAATTCTAAACAAGTTAGTATGCTGACTAAGAGTCAAAAGACAATTATTGAAGCAGTTAAGTATATTAATGATCCTCAATTCCAAAAAGGATGTCTAGATAAGCTTCTAAAATCCTTAGAAGAGAAGCCAGTAGAAAGACCCTTTCTCTTACCTTCCACTAGTAAGAACACCCATGATCTTACAACAATTTTAGATAGAGGTAAGAAGTATGAAAAACCTATACCTACCATTCAAAATCTTCAAAAAAAAAAAAAAAAAAAAACCAAGATTATAAAGTTAGAACTTAAAAAGCTTAAAGCTAAATAGCAAAAGGAATCTAGTTTACTTCAAAACCTTATTTCAAAACAAAAGATTGTTTTTGATTTTGGCTCAAAGGATCAATTAGAAAATCTTGAGCCATAGAACTTGGAAAGTTTGAATAAGGCTCTAGAAATTGCAAAGAATTTTATAAACATATTGAGGGAAATTACTTCTCGAAAATATTTAATTTAAATCAAATTGTTTTCTCAAATGATTTCCAATTTGAAACAATTGCATTATTTGATACATGAGTTGATATGAACTGCATCAAATATAATTTAATTCCAAAAAGATATCATTAGAAAACAAAAGAAAATCTTTCAATTGTAAATAATTTTGAATTAACCATTGGTAGAAAAACTGAAGCTTGTGCAGTTGATGAAAATATTGCATTAAAAAATAATTTCATCCTAGCAAAAAACTTCATTAGATGACTATTTTGGGGACTTTATTCATTAATTTGATTACTTCCTACAAATTCACTAA
This sequence comes from Reutealis trisperma, assembly GCA_947687605.1. Classification (NCBI taxonomy): domain Eukaryota; kingdom Viridiplantae; phylum Streptophyta; class Magnoliopsida; order Malpighiales; family Euphorbiaceae; genus Reutealis; species Reutealis trisperma. The sequence continues at coordinate 160,632 of CANTUT010001163.1, forward strand.
TGATGGAATTGCTTTCAAAATAAAAAATTTTTCAAAAATCGTTTTTCTTTTTATAGGAAAAAAAAAAAGTCTCAATCTAATAAAAGCAATTCTATTTAAATTTTGAGATAAATACTTTGATAAAAGGAGAATAAACTCATCTTATATAATTGCAACAAGATGTGAATTTTTAAAGAACTCAAAACCAACTTCAAAACAATTTGATTAAAGAAAAAATTACTACTTTTCAAAACCAAATTGAAAAAGAAATTGTTGGGATCTTTTAAATGCTTTTTAGAGTAGAAAACAACACGTAATTGATTTGATAAGATAGTCCAAATAAAGGCAAACCTATTCAAATGAATGAAGCCCTAGAAAAATATTGTATGGAAGAAATTCAAAATTTAGAGTCTAAAGGTTCAATTTCAAAGTTTAGATTACCTTGGTCTTGTGCAACTTTCTATGTCAATAAAAATAGTGAGATAAAAAGAGGAACCCCTAGACTAGTGATAAATTATAAACCTTTAAACAAGGCTTTAAAAAGGATTAGATGTCCAATTCAAATAAAAATGATTTACTTCAAAAACTCTATTCCACTTTCACATTATCAAAGTTTGATATGAAATCACGTTTTTGGCAAATTCAAATTTATCTAAAAGATCAATGCACAGCTGCATTCATTGCTCCTTTTGGACAGTATAAGTGGAATGTTATTCCTTTTGATTTTCAAAAATGCTTAGAATTCCAAAGGATTATGAACAACATTTTCAATCTTTATTCAAAATTCTACATTGTTTACATTATTGATGTTCTTATCTTTTAAAATTTTGTTGATCAACATTTCAAACGTTTAGAAATTTTTTTCAAGTTGCCAAGAAAAATAGTTTAGTAGTTTCCAAATTAAAAAATTCCTTTTGTCAAACTCGTGTTAGGTTTCTGGATCATTATTTAAATCAAAGCACCATAATATCAAACGAGAGGTCCCTTGCATTTACATCTAAGTTTTCAAATAAAATATTAGATAAAGCCCAATTGCAAAGGTTCTTAGGAAGTCTAAATTATGTCTTAGATTTATGTCCAAACATTGATTGTCTAGAAAAGCCATTATATGATAGGTTAAAGAAAAATCTAGTACCATGGTTTGGTCAAACAGCATACTATGATTGTTCAAACCATCAAAAAACAAGTTTCAAAAATTTCATATCTACATGTAGTTGATCCCTTAGTTCCAAAAATAGTAGAGATAGATGCATCATATTTAGGATATGGAGGAATCTTAAAATAAATTCCAAATAAGTAGGAATGCATAATTCAGTATACATATGCACATTGGAATGATTGTCAATAAAAATTATTCAACAATTAAAAAGGAAATTCTTTTCAATTGTTTTGTGCATTACAAAATTTCAAAGTGATCTTTCAAATCAAAATTTTCTTTTGAGAATTGATTGTAAATTAGGAAAAGGAGTTCTATAAAAAGATGTTCAAAATATATCTTCAAAATAGATTTTTGTCAGATGGCAAGCTATCCTTTTATATTTGATTTTGATATTAAATATATTAAAGGAGATGCAAATTCAATTACGGACTTTTTAACCTATAAATTCCTTCAAAACAAAAGACAATGCCCAAAAAATCCAAAGACAAGGGCAAAGCCCATCAAAGCCCAATTCAAGCAAGGGTGAGGAGAAAGTCCAAGCCCAAAGCATTTTAATCCTAACCATTTCAAACCAAAGGCTATCATCAGCCTAACCAGTAAAATCCTAGATGAACATGGTTCTTGTAGATGAGGAAAAAGAGGCCTAATCCTCTAAAAAAAGGCCTAAATTCAAATGTTGGTAGAACAACTTACCTAATTACTAGAATTACTTTTGACCCTTCAAAATATTTCACAAAATTTCCCGAGCCTCTACTTCAAAGTTTTCACTAGCCTCCTCATCCTCAAAAAAGAATAAAGGTAAAGTCTCTATTACTATTTCAAAACTGGAGATGGATTTTCCCCTTTAAAATGTTTCCAATCCAAATGTTTCTCAAATTGTTTTATCTTAAAAAATAATTTTTTTTTAAAAATAAATGAATATTTAGAAAACTAGCATTTTCAAAATATACTGACTATAGAGGAAGGATTTTTTCATGAAAAACCTTTCAAAGTAGTGTCAAATTTTTTTTTTCAAAAGGATGGTACTACAAACAGTGGGATAAAACCAAATCACAATCTTATTACTAAGCCATTTTGGAATTCACTACTCAGCAAATTTCATACATTTCAAAAAGCATTCAAAGCACTTAGAACTAGCCTATTCAACTTATACTGTTGAAAAAATTATTCGTTCTACTAACGGAGGAAAAAACATAAATAGTCTAAAACTTTTCCTTATATGCCTCAACACAAGAGTTAGGCATTGCAATTTTTTCAACTATTGGGATTACCAACAACCATGGTATAATTCCTTGAGGAAATAGTTATTCTTGGCTATTTAACATTGATAAACACTTTCAAACCTTAGAATTACCTTATTGGTTTATTCAATGGCCTAAAACTCTAATACCTAAAGTTCAATCTTATTATGAGCTATTCAAAATTATGTTTAAACTTTCACTAACAGAAAAGAGATTTCACCCTTTTCTTCTTTTATGTTCAAAATTTTTTCTTCCCTAGGTATGTGTTTGGTATTTTTCATTACAATTATACACAAGATGAACGGTGTATTCTTATTAGAAGATTTAAAGTCAAACGGTGGGATGCATTCAATAATAAAATTTCAAAAAACCCAGTCCAAAATTGGTTAGTCAAGAATAATTTTCTTCAATGTCCAAAAGAAATTACAACTTTTTTGCTACAAAAGTCTTTTGTTCTACCAAAGCTCATAGCAGCCTAATCAAAGGATGATTTTTATCAAATTGTTCAATAAATCCTAGATAACAAATCAGCTTCTTCAAAACTAAGCTCTTCAAAAGTGGCTTCTTCATTAAGTTTAAACCCGTTTGATACTATTATAAATTTAAGAGATGATAATGAAGATTGTTTTGGTATTCTACCACTAATAAAAATGTAGATTTTCAAATTTAAAATCTATATATGATTGTAAAAAATTCTCTACCACCTATAAAAGAGTAGAGTCATAAAAAAATAAAAGTTTTATTATTCATGTTGAGTGTCGACAGTTTATTTCAACAATATACTTCACTGATAGTTCAAAACTATAGTTCTAGCATGTGAAATTTATGAAAGTCAAAAAGGCTATAGAACCAAGCATGTGAACTTTTAAAAGATTCTTCTAGATGGCCAGTCAATAAAAGGAAAGAGATTCAAAATTCACAAGACTACCTTTCAAACTTCTCTATATAAGGTAGATCTATTTCATTTAAAGGCAGAGTTCTCATTTCATAAGCCTAGATAATAGGAAACTCTTACTTGAGCAAGTACTCTTATAATCCTTAGCTTCTGAGAAGTCCTCTTTTCAAACATCTTCATACCTTCAAATTGCATATGTATCTCTAAAATTTACAAAAATTAATTTTGTAAACTATAATTTCAAATTAATACAAAGGTATATTTTATTTTCTTCAAATTTTATAATTTTCAAATTATATAAGTAGCAAAATCTATGCTCTGTGCTTGCTCTTAAAAGGGATCTTCCCAATTTCATCTTTTGATAGATGAAAAAATTTCCAAAGTAATCATATTCATTATCATCAACAAGATTAATGGCAGGGTCTAATCATGATCAAAATTCACATAGAGGTTTTTGAGATGATTATGAGTGCCTTTAAGCATTTGGGCCATAATTTAAAGCTACTCATTTTCATTTTGGGCTGTCACTAACATAGCACTAATATGATTTTTCTAGGCCAGAAAAGTAGTACAAGGTGTGCCTATGATGGTTTTTTTTTTTTTTTTTGGTAATATGTGAGCCATTTTTCCAAAGCTAGTTTTGAGACTTTGTTTGGGAGGTTGAATTTGTTCCACCATTTTACCTTGATTTTTTTTTACCAAGATTTGATAGAGATTCCCAGCTAGTAATCACCATATAAGAAAAATATCAGTGGAGGGAGAAGGACGTGCAAAAGAGATTCTTTGCAATCATAATAATGGATTTTTTTAAATCCCCTTCAAAGTAAGCAATTTCCAGGTCATCATAAAATCATAAATGTTCCCATTCCCATCTCCTATAAGTGAAGTTATTGGTTACATTTCAGTGAGGCAACATCACTACTTAACTAAGCATTCTCATTCTATTTCTAAATAGATCTACTTAGTCAATATTATCACTAAAAGCTTTTCTTTTTGAAATAAGCTTATATTACTTCCTTCTATTTTAAGAATACGCCGTTTAAGTCTTGTACAAACTAGAATTTTCCCGTCTCCCTATGACCCTCACCTTCTATAAGGTCGTCCCTCCAATCTTGGTGAGAAAATTCAAGGTAAAATGATGGGACAAATTCAATCTCTAAAACAAAATCTCAAAACTATTTGTGGAAAAATTGCTCACAAACTACATAAAAACCATAACAGGCCCATCTCATATCACTTTTCTAACCTAGAAAAATCATACCAGAGTCTATTAGCCATAGCCCAAAATGAAAACAAGTACTTTGAAATCATAACCCAAATACTTCAAGGTTGCCTAGAATCATCTAAAAACCCTCCTAGTGAATCTGTATTAGCATTAAACCATATCACTGATCTTATTATGATAATGAAGATGACTATTTTGAAAAAATTTTCATCTATCAAAAGATGAAATCGAAAAAGAAAGGTATTTTATAAATAGAAAATGCCAAAAACCCTAACATCATCAAAACAAAATAAAACTCCTGATAGTGAAAGCTCTATTATTATAGAAAGATGTGCAAGCACCATTATTGGAAAGAGAAAAAATGATGCTCCATTATCAGAAGAAAACAAAGAAAGTTGACTTAGATTGGCATTCAAAAGTTACAAGATTATTGTTCCACCTACCTATAAAATGACACTTCTTCTCCTTAAAGCATTATAAAAAAAAATAGCTTTTCCTTTTTCCTCTTCTCATCTTGTATATTCTTTCATATCTTATAATATTTTTTCTACTAGGATATTGTATTTATCATGATTTGGGTTCGGTACAAGTAATTAGGGATGAAGTTTAATAGGACTTGGGACGATGAGATAATTTGATGAGTTTGGATACAAATAATGAAACTTTTATGCTTCATACCCATTGCCATCCTTATATATATTTGGTATTTCATTTTGGTTTGGTTTGTTAATTCATATATATAGTTAATTTTTCTTTTCTTTTTAATTTATTTTATGAAATGAATTCTATTTTTTCTCCTATTATATATATTTGCTCAGCTATTAGGCATACTAAGGAGTCTGAAGGGCATCACATCAAATTCAGTGGCTTCAGAATGTGTTTTAAAGTTATATGAAAGTGGAGAAATAGAGATGGTTAATAGAAGTGACCCACAACTATTTTCTCAGTTTGTAGCCCATTTTGTTAGTGATACTGATCAAACTCAAGCTTGTAACTTTGCAAATTTTGCTCCTTTTGGAGAGGATACCCCTCTACAGGTAATTGTAATTACATGTATGATTTTGTTATATAAACAATTTTATGATATTTCATTTATACATCTTTTATTTGTATAGAGAGCAGAGTGGATCAAATTCTTGGGTGTTTTTGCAAACCTTGAGGCTAGAGCTAATCAAATCTATGATTCTGTAAGTATTGTATTTCTTTTATAAGTGAAAAAACTTACCCTCTATTTAAAATTCAAATTTGTAAGAATTCAATTAAAATCAATTTTTTTTCTTAAGGTTGATTCCATGAATCCGACAAAGGTCATTTAGGGTCTCATATTTTTTTTTTGTCATATTAGATAAAATCTCGTATTAGGGATAGATCAGATAATAGGCATGGATGATTTTCGATTTCATATGAATTTCAAAAAAAGATTTTAATTAGGTTTGTAAATCAAGTCAAAACTAATTAATAAGGCCTATAGGAGGTCTCATCTTAAGTTAACATAATGGTTTCATTGTCGCAAGCAACAATAGAGAAAAATCCAATATGTCGTATCCCTCCATAATTAACCTAACCAAACCTACCAACCCTAATTCCATAAATTCCCATATTTCAACTTTCTTTGTTTATAACCTTCCATTTGATTGGCCTTCCTTTGAACAAAGAAAAATTTTGGAGTTGCATGGAACTGTCAAGGAGGTATTGATTCCCAAAAATCTTTCAAAAAAGGGTCATAGAATTGGGTTTGTTAGAATGGCTGATGTCATCAGCATCCAAGATATCATAAAAAAGGTGCATGTTGGATTGGTAATAAGAAAATTGGTGTCTGTGTTGCTCGTTTTAAAAAAGCTTTTCCTTTATCTGTTAAACCTTCCCATGGAAAATCTTCATCCTTGGATCCTCTTTTGCATAGAGTTTAGAATAGAGCTGATAAGAATCAATATGTTGATGTCGTTAAGGGTGTGAAGGGAATGAGACTAATCCAACCTTTTTTATAGACTATATATAATAATAGCAAAATTGATATTGAATGGTTAACTAGAAGTTTAGTCACTTTTGCCTATCATCCTGAATCTATTCCCATGTTACATGAGAGTTTTTTTGCACAAGGTTTCCCTATTTTCTCTTACAGGCCTATAGGAGGTAATGTGGTGCTTCTTTCTTTTTACTTAATTGAAGATATGGAAAATATATTAGATGGTGGGATTGATTGGCTTAATAAATGATTTGCATGGGTTAAGCATTGAGAGCCAAGTGATGTGTGTAAAATATAAAGGATAAACAATAACATATAGTTAAAATGATTTTTAACTTCTGTAAATGACTAAAATAGAGTTTATTTTGTATACTTATCCTAACAAGCTCTCATCTTGTATAGGATCTTATCACAAGTCCTCTCTTATCTATAAAGTTTCATAAATACAATAGCCATGTAATTGATTGAATAAGGGTAGCAATAATTAAACATTATTCTTCTCATCTCTCATTATTTATATAAAAAACATTTTGTTTGGTTAAGAGTTGATAGAATCCCCCTCCATGCCTAGGATTTTGATTTTTTTTTTTATTTTATCATCTTAGTCTCAAGTAAGGAAATTTAGTCTCTCTAGATGATTCAAAATCAAAAAAGAGAAATTTTGATGCTGCTAGAATTTTGATCTCAGCCTTATACCTAAATGCATTGATAAGGTTGTTAGTGTCAAAGCCTATGGGAAACTTTTCTTCATTAGAATTATTAAAGAAGTCAATGTAGTTGTTCTAATTTTAGGTTCCTACAGTGGTGCTCTTTATAAAGGGGTTCATGATTCCACAGTAAATATTCAACCTTCACATATAGTAGTTTCTAAAGACTCTAGATAGAGATAGTTCTTTTGGGGATGAGCCAATCATTCCAACTGCTTAAGGCTCTTATTCTGCTTCCAATGTCGGCATCTCGTATTCCTATATTCCATTTGATTCTTATCCTTTAAACACTAATAGAGTGTGTAGCTCTCCTGTCCCTTATGCTTTGGATTAAATTCGATTAACCTACCTTCAGATGTTATTCCTATCTCCCCATTCTCATTCATGTGCTAAAGCTTCAAATCTTTTTGTCTTTGAGTGTGCAAAAGTCTTTCCTTTAGCCTGATCTTCCCACGATCTTTTTATGATAATCAAATCCCTCTATGCTCTTTTGGTAGTGATCCTCTCAATTCCATACCTAAGGATCTACACTCTTATTTGGTTGATGATTATCATTTAATAAGAACTAATTGGAAGGCTACAAAATTGATTTGTGGTGATTCTTATTATAACTTGTTTGGATGGGGTAAGGTGAAAGGTAACTAAAGGAAGGGTAGGAAAGAAAGGAGAAGAATGAGAAAGTGTACATAATAATCTTACCCTTATTTAGGACAAGAGGAAGGGGAGAGGAAGGTAATATATGTCTCTTTGATTGGAAAGAAGAGTAAGTAAAAGAAGGTTAGTGTTAAAAATAAAAAAATAACCTTACACCTTACACGCCAATTTGGAATGTAAGAAAAATTGAGGTTTTAAGGGAACTTTACCTTCCTTACCCCTTTATTTAAATTGTCACCCTTCTCCTAAATAATGGTACAAAAGTTACTCTTCCATCTCTTGCCCTCTATTTCCCTTTCTTATCTCAAATCCAAACATGCTATAAGAAGGTGAAAAAAGTTAGGTGTATATGTGTTTTAAATATATAAAACCAAGTTTGTAGGCTCCAACGAAGAAAAAGGAAGGGTAAAACTAAAAAGGGTAAAAGCTCTTCTTCAAATATAGTCATCAATAATGTTTGTTAGTGTCTCTCATATGTCCGAGACCATAGCAGATGACTCTATCTCTGATGGGGACATAATTAATCGGAATAATATTCTTTGCCTTAATGTTGAAGTGATCAATCCATTGGAAGTGTCGCATAGAGTGGAAGAGGAATACACTCTTGATCTTTAAGAGAAAATTGGATTGGATTTTGGTAACTATAAATCCATCATGATAGATAAGCTTATTTACTTGCAAGAAGTAGAGTATTCAAATTAGAAGGAATCGTGGAAGGTTGTAAAGAAAATCTATAACTTTGGTTTGGGATTTAAGTAGATTTTGCTTATTGATTTGTCTCATTTATTTTCTATTTCCTTGATTAGAATTAATTCAAAAAAATCAAGGGCTCATGGGGCAAATAATATCATGGACCCTAGTTCATATTGAATTATGGACCAGGGGTCCAAAACACTTGAAGAATCACTTTCCCCCAACCTGACTTTAAATCACACATTTTTTTTTTCTAAGTGTTTCTTTTTTTTTTTTTTTTTTTTTTAAATCAAACGTTTACTTTTTTCTTTACAATCAATTGTTTCTTTCTTTTTTTTTTTTTAAATCAACTATTTCCTAATTTTTTGAAATCAAATTTTTTAAATAATAATAATCAAATTTTGAAACTCAAAATTATATATATATATATATATATATATATATATATATATATATATATATATATATATATATATATATATATATATATATATATATATATATATATATATATATATATATTGTTGTTATTATTATTATTTTTAAAAAATTAGAAAACAATTCATTTAAAAAAGAAAAGAAAATTGATTTTAAAAAAGTCTGATTTCAAAAAAAAAACATTTGAAAAAAAAAAGAATTGTATTTGGGGGGAGGGTTAGGGGTATAAATAAATCGAGCCAAACTAAGTTTTAGTTTATTTAGGCTCGGTTTGATATTTTCTTTGAGCTCGAGCTTGAGTTTTGGATCGAGTTTGATAATCATGTTCAAGTCTAGCTTACTTAAAACTCAAGCAGAGCTCAAGTTTGACTCATTAATAAATTATAATTGTACTAAACTCGAGCTTAGCTCTTTATGAAACTTGTTTATAACTTATCAAAATACTTAACTTTCTAAATATTTATTTCTAATAAAGTAACTATAATGAAAATACTTAAAACTAATATAAAAGTAAAAACATCCAATTAATGAAAAAATGCAATCATAAAAATTTAGTATAATATGTATTACAAAGATATTAATTAATAAAAAAATATATTTTATATGATATAAAAATATTAGGTTATGTTAATTAAGAGTATATATATTTTAGTGAATTTGAATTAGTAAAAAGTTTACAAAAGTGTTAAAATATATTTTTTGGAGTGTCAAAATTATTAAGTTAATAATAATAATAATAATAATAATAATAATAATAATAATAATAATAGTAAACCTATTTATGAGCCTATTAATCGAACTATTTGCGAGCTTATTTACGAGCTTATAATCTAACTGTTTACGAGCTTAATCAAGCCAAATTTCATTTAATAATAATAATAGTAAAGCTATTTATGAGCCTATTAATTGAGCTATTTGCAAGTTTATTCACGAGTTTATAATCGAGATGTTTATGAGTCTAATTGAGCCGAACTTCATTTTACTCAAGTTTAGCTCATTTATTCACCGAGATTTAAAATAAGACTTAAGTTTGGCTTGTTTATAAAGTAATCCAAACATGAACGAACTTTTATCGAACCAAATACTGAGCTGCTAGCAAATGGCTTGTCTTATTTAGACCGGGAGGGTGATATGTTTTAGACTCAACATAAACGAAAGTCAATGATATAATTTATCGTGATCTTTTTAGTAGTATCGATATAAATTGAGCTCTACAATCAGGTTTTGGTCTGCAATAGTCTTCAATTGAACAATATTCATTCATTCGAGTGTTTTGCTTTGATTTTGGGTGGCCATTTATCTATGAGGGCTCCTCATTTTGGGTTTTGTTGAGTGTTCTTTTAGGCTAGAGCTTTTTGTTGGGAATTAATCCAATAAATTTCAACAAATACACCACAAGAAAAATAACTGAACACAAAGTTTAACGTGGTTTGGTCTTTCAATGCCTACATCCACCAACAGAAAATAATCTTCCACTATATGTGATATAAATTACAACACAAGAAATCTATAAATATCATTGGATTAACCCAACCCATATTAATAGTATCCTCACTCACATAAACCCAAAGAATTATTTCTTTCACCCTTTAGACCCCTAGAGAAAATACCAGTGTTTCCCTTAAGTGTTTTCCTAGACTCAATAAACACAATTTATACTCAGACTTGCAATTCCAAGTTTATCTTGTATAAATTAAAATAAAAATATTTTTCCCTTAAAAATATTCTCATCTTGAAGGACTCTTCACATAAATCTTGCTCCGCACTTCTACTCTTTGAACCTCAAATCTCCTGCCTATTTATAGGCAGGAGCAGCCTACCATTTGAGAAAGTTGGCCCTGTCAACTTTGACAAATTGAGCAACTATCAACTTTGATAAATTGTCACTTCTCCAACTTCGTCTTGTCAAAGTTGACATGAGTTTCATTTCAAAGTTGGCAGCATGCCAACTTTGACATTATTATTATTATTATTATTATTATTATTATTATTGTTATTGTTATTGTTATTATTATTATTAAGTTAATTTGTCTACAATCTCCACCTTAACTTAAAAATAAAAATAACTATTGGCCTTTTATTTTCTAGCCACACATACCGGAATCAATTCCTAGTCTTATTTTCTGATTCCATATATGGCCAATATTCCATGTGTAGCTACACCCGAGTCATTGGCTCTCCGGAGAAATCTCCACCTCTCCACCTTATTTTTATGATACCTAAAGATACATCATTTAAAATCATCATCCACTAGTAGGTTGCCTTTACTTTCTTTAACCTTGCCTTTGTCCTTTTTACTTCGACAATCCCTTTTATAATGGCCATACCCTTTGCATTTGTAGCACTTAATGTCTTTCAAATTCTTGACTTTGGAGCTTGATCTGTCATTTTGAGATCTACCAAGGCTAGATGATCTCCCCTTTTGACGCTCCATTGTAAGTGCATCTTGTACTTGATTCTCATTTTTATCGTTCCTTCAAGTTTGAAGTGACACCAACTATGCTTGAGTTTGCTCAATGGTTATTGTTTCCCTTCCTATGAGTATCAATTCAACAAAATTCTCATAGGAGTCAATGAGTGAGGTGAAACTCATGCTTGAGATTGTAGATAAATTAACTTAATAATAACAATAATAATAATAATAATAATAATAATAATAATAATAATAATAATAATAATAATAATAATAATAATAATAATAATAATAATGTCAAAGTTGGCACGTTGCCAACTTTGAAATGAAACTCATGTCAACTTTGACAAAGTTGGTGGAGTGACAATTTGGCAAAGTTGACAGTTGCTCAATTTGTCAAAGTTGGCAGGGCCAACTTTCTCAAATGGCAGGGTGCTTTTACCCATTTCGATTTGAGGTTCAAAGAGTAGAAGTGAGGGACAAGATTCATGTGAAGAGTCTTTCAAGATTAGAATATTTTTAAGGAAAAAATATTCTTGTTTTAATTTATACAAGATAAAATTGGGCTTGTAAGTTTGAGTATAAATTATGTGTATTGAGTGTGGGAAAACACTTAAGAAAAACACCAGTATTTTCTCAAGGAGCCTAGAAGGTGAAAGAAATAATTCTTCGGATTTATGTGAGTGAGAATATTATAAATATGGGTTTGGTTAATCTAAGGATATTTATAGATTCCTTGTATTGTAATTTATATCACATATAGTGGAAGATTATTTTCTGTTGGTGGGTGTAGGCATTGAAAAGCCGAACTATGTTAAACTCTGTGTTCAATTATTTTTCTTATGGTGTGTTTGTTGAAATTAATCGGAATAATTCCCAACAATTGGTATCAAAGCCTTGGTTCAAAGGCCTATCGTAAAATCATTACTGCTGTGAATAGTACTCCAAAGTACTGTGCCAACTCATCACTGTAGCAATAGTGTGTCAACTCGGATCCTATAGCAAAATGTGGCACTGTTGAAAAACGAGTACTGTAGCAATGATGATTAAATTCAACAAACATGGCAAACAATTCATGCTCGATTTTCGCAATACAAAAATTTGATGGAATGAGTAGTTTCACTCTTTGACAAAGAAGGGTGAAAGATTTCTTAATTCAATAAGGTTTAGTGAAAGTCTTGTTGGGAAAAGAAAAAGGAATGACAAGAAAAATGACTAAAAAAGAGTAGAAAGAACTTGAAGAGAAATATATCAGTACAATATGCCTTTGCATTACTGATAACATTATAAATAATGTTATTTATGAATATTCTGTAGCAAAATTTTGTGAAAAACTAGAAAAACTTTATTTAGCTAAAAGTTTAACCAACAAATTACATATGAAATGGAAATTGTACAAGTTAAAGATGGTATAAGGTGACAATTTGGTGGAGCATATGAATGAGTTCAATGGAATTATTAATCAATTAAAATTAATTGATGAAGAAATTAAGGAAGAAAATAAGGCGATAATTCTTCTCTTTTATCCTCTCGTGGAAATTACACCAAATATCTTTTTTTTTAAACTTTTTTTAAAAAATACCATTTTGTCTGTTTATGTTTTAAAAATGTCTTTATATATATATATATATATGGTATATCTTTGAAAATGTGGAATTTTTGAAATAAAAAAATTTAATAATATATATATATATATATGTATATATATTTAAAAAATACATCTATAAAAATATTTTGTTTTTTTAGACATTTGTGTAAACCTATCTTCTTTTCCTTGTGAGGTGGGCTGTCCTTTTGACGCTATCATGTGGGTTGGCTTTGAGCTGGTGATATCTTTTGACATTTTTTGCTTAGTTCCCCTCCTAGTTATAATCTTGTTGTAATGTGTAGCTTCTTTTTTTTTTTTTTTCCTTCTGCTGTGGCTTAGTCCACGTCGCTTTTATCTCCTGTGTTGGATATTTTAATAAAGATTTGCTTAAAAAGAAAAAAAAAAAATCCAGTCAATTTGTCACCTCTAAACTAATTATAATATTGTCAGTGTTTTTTTTTTTTTTTTTTTTAATATTATTAAAAGAACATTTTATTTGTTTTCCAACTTTTATGATTTATAACATATATTTTAAAAATAGTTTTTAAAAACTTTTACTGAATATTTTCAATATAACCTTTTTTTTAGCAACAATTCAAACAGTAATGCTGCATATATTTTCAAATGTTTTAGAATTTGAGTGGTTGGAAATTGCTTTTCCAAAATGTTTTGCTTTTCCAAAATGTTAAGTGGCATTGTTATTATCTTTTAAATAGATTTGATATTAGGTTGGTATGCACCACAATGAGGTACTTTCTTTACTACACAAAATATTAGTAGAAATTCAATAGAAAAATCTTCAGCTCAATAGAGATTCACTAGTTAAATTTAAATTCTGAATTTAAATAAACTAAAAAGATGAAAATAAAAATAAAAATTATTTTCCTGAATTAGTTTTGACAATTAAATAATTATATATTATATTATTTTCGCAGGTCAAAGAGAACTATTTATGCCTTTCTAAGCTGGCAGCAAACACAACAAGATCCTTCAAACCAATTGTAGCTTGGATGGAGTATTACGATGTTAGTACTAGACAACACATACAAAACTTTAAAATCTTTTTAATATATAATCAATTTTGTATAATTCTCATTCATATGTGTAATATATTACTAATAATTTTATTAAAATATAGTGAAATTATATAAAAATGAAAAAAATAAAATTTATGTGCTACATGCTGATGAATTTTCTGTTTCTTTGCAGGGTGTATGGTCTTTTACAAAGGAAACATATAAGTTGAAGGTATAATAATAATAATAATAATAATAATAATAATAATAATAATAATAATAATAATAATAATAGTTTAAAAAAAAAAAAAAAGGAGTAACCATGCGCTTATTAGTTGTAGTAATTGAATTTGATGATGAGCAGTACGAAAAAAAAGATATAATGGTTATTATTAATTTCAATTTTAATAAAATGGAAACAATTATACATTTAAAAAAATAGAAACAATTGTAATTAAGTTTGAAATTAAAATAAAATAATTTTCTTTATTTTTCGAGCATTGGAAAGAGGGAAATCGAGCACGGATTTATTGCTTACAAGATGTAAGTACTTTGTACTATGTTATGTCTCTGTGTGCAAAATAATTTATTTTAATTGTAATTTTTTAAAAAGATATAAGTTTTCTTTATTATTATGTGTATAAATTTTTTCTTTTTCTTTGGAAAGAAATTGACATTTAGAAATGGAAAAAAAAAAGAGAAAATTTATATATTATTCTCTAATGGAAAGGAAAATGTATCAAACTTAGGTTGTGGAAGATGCAGGTGGAGAAAATATTGACAACTCCATCAACAAGAGCACTTACAATATCTCAAATCCTGACGACTTGGAAGAATTACATGCAATTTTATGTGTAAGTTTACCATTTTTAATCTTCTATTTTTCATATATATATTTATAGCTTTTATTTTTTTTTAAAAAAAACAAAATATTACATTTTGATCAGACTGTGGATGTAGTAATTGATGAAACATACACCATTGATCCGGTTGGCTACAATCAATCAAACTTTCTTCAAAATGTAAACGTTGAAGATAATTCTTGTTTTGCATTTCTCACAAATCAAAGCTTATGGAGATATGATAAGAGAGTTCAAAACTCAACTGCTTTTGGTGAGTTTCTTTTATATAGAGTACATAATATTAAGGAGAAAATTCGAAAAATGATCTCAAATATATATTTGTATTTCTTATGATTATTAAATTATACTAATTATTTTCCCTCTCTTTATATCTAACTTGTACATGTGAAGATTGGTTGGATGGAGCAGTCTCACAACCCCAACTAGTTTTAGCAGATCTTATTGAAGCATTATTTCCAACTGGAAATTATACAACTACATATTTTAGAAATATTGCAAAGGTAACAATACAACCCTTCTTCTTCTCCTTCTTCTTGACAAGTTGTTGTCGTCGTCGTCATCCTTGTTGTTGTTCAGGGGCGAAATACCCGCAGTTGACATAAAACATTATTACATAGATGATTAAAATGGAATTAGATAAGCCACTATAATGGCATATTTGTAATTTCAATTAATTATTTAGTTTAATTTAATTAAGAATTTTTATTAGCACAAATAAACCTCAAATCTCCAAATTATTTTATGTCTTTTTTGAAATTCTTTTATAAAATATAAAATAATATAAAAAAATTAACAGACAACATAAAGTGAGTTAATTCTAATTTTATCTTTTATTATTTACTTAAATTATTATTGATATATATTTTTATTTTAAATTATGTTAATTTTGAATTTTTACTTATATCTGTGTTTGAAGGAGATATAGTAATTCTTATATAGCTTAGTGTTTACATAGAGTTTTCTCCTAAATGTAAGCTCTTGAAAAATTGTCCGCCTTATTTGAAGTGAACTGCTCTTATATAAAGGATTCTGAATGGCAGTCCTAAGAATTTTGAAAGACAGTAGGCCTATTGAGGGATAAGCCAGTTGGAGTTGTCTTCTGAAAAGGTTGGGCTGTAGCTTCACATGTATAGGAACTGTAGATGCTTTCAGTCATTTCTTTGACAAAAGTGGAGTACCTGTAGTTTTCCACTGTCAGCAGAAAATAAAATACTTTTTTTTATAGTTGCCTTTATTAGATGGTAAAATACCTTTTACAAAGTTTGAAAGTTTAAATTTAAAATCTATCTTTTTATTGATAGTAGAATGCCAAAACAGTCATCTTCATTGTCATCCCCTAAATCAATAATAGGTTCAGAGGAGCTTGAGCTTGCACTTGATCTTAAAGATGATGCTTTTGAAGAGCTTGATTTGGAAGAGGCAAAGGCTGATATATTCTTGATGATTTGTTAGACCATATGAAAGAATTCATCATCTGTTTTTACAGCAGCTAATTTTGGAATAACAAATGACTTCTATGCCAGGAAGGTTGTTGCTTCTTTAGGGCATTGAATAAAGTTATTCTTCATTAGCCAATTTTGAACCTTGGTAGTGGTTACCTTGTTTTTGAAAAAATCCCACTATTTGACTTTAAATCTTCTGATGAGATTGTATAGGCAATCCTGAGTTTAGTGATAGGCAAAGTACCAGACACATACCTAGGGTAGGAAAAATTTAGAACATAATAGAAGAAAATGATTAAACCTTTTATTTTTTGTTTCTATTGGTTTGAAATGTTGTTTGAAAAGTTCATAACAAGGTTTGACTTCAGGAATTAGTGTTTCAGATATGTTCCCAAAGTGGTTCCACCATTAAATGAACCAGTAAGATAGTTTGGTTGTTTGAAAATTCCTATCAAAATAGAATAGCTAGAAATGACTATGCTTGTGATTTTGTAGGAAAAAGGAGTTATACCATTCTTGTTTGTAGTCTCAATAGTTGAAACTATGGCAATGGTTAACTCGGGTGTGGAGGTCAGTAGGGAAAGATTTCGAGATTGAAAGATCTTTTCCCCTGTTTGAAGGATGGATGATTTTCTGAATAATGCATGTGGAGTATGCAGGATCAGAATGGTTTTCGCCTTTTTTCAAGTGGTTGAATTTGGCTGAGCTAGTTATTTCCAAAATGGCTTGGTAGTAGGATTAGGGTTTGGTTAAATCCCAAGGTGTACAATACATCCCTTTGGAAAGATTTGTGTGGCTGCTTTGAAAGGATTGGGATTATAAAATCCTTCCTCCATAGTGAAAATTGTTTGAAAATGAATTTTCTCCAAATGCTCACTTATTTTTAAAAACTCTTTATTTTGAGATAAAACAATTTGTTGAGTGTTGGGTTTGAAAATATTTTGAAATGAATCTTGAGAGGGAAAATCAATCATCTTAATTTTTTATTTTGAAATAGAGTTTGAAGAATTTTTACCTTTGGCCTCTGAATAGGTTGCTAGAGAGGCATTTGAAGAGGAGGCTCAATAATCTTTTTGAAGTGCCAAAAGTGTTTCTAGCAAGTGGGCTAATTGTTCAACCCATTTTTGAAGGTCTAACTAAGAGATTTAAGTCTCAGGTTTTTCTTCAACAATATCAATCTAGGATTTTACTGGTTGGGCTGAAGAAGGTTTGTTTGAAATAATGATGTTTGAAGTTTTTGGGCTAGAGGATTGGGCCTTAGCCTTTTCCTTAGTGTTTGAAGTTTGAAGGGCTTTGCCTTTGTCTTTTGTTTTTCTGGGCATTGCTATCTATTTTGAAGGAATTCACAGGTTAGAAAATCCAGAATTGAGTTTGTATGTCCTTTATATATTCAATATCAAAATTAAATATAGATAGGATAGCTTGCCATTTGGAAAAACTTTGTTTTGAAGCCACGTTTTGAACATCTTTTTGGAATATTTCTTTTGCAGATTTACAATTAATTCTCAAAAGAAATTTTTGATTGAAAATATCACTTTAAAATTTTGAAATACATAGAACAATTGAAAGAATTTCTTTTTCAATAGTAGAATAATTCTTTTAACAATCATTCCAATGTGTTGAGGTGAACTGGACTATACATTTCCACCCATTTTGAAATCGTTTCAAAATACCACTATATCCTATATCTGACACATCTGTCTCCACTATTTTTGGAGCTAAGAGATCAGCCATATGCAGACATGGGATTTCTGAAACTTGTTTCTCGATTATTTGAATGACCCTAGTATACTGGTTTGACCATGGTACAGGGTTCTTTTTTAACCTATCATGCAATGGTTTTGCTAGATAGTTAATCTTTGGACAAAAACCTAAAACATAGTTTGAACTTCCTAAGAACCTTTGTAGTTATGTTTTATCTAAGATTTTATAAAGAAACTTAAACGCAAATGCAAGTGACCTCCCAATAGGTGTAATGGTACCTTGAGTATTATAATGACCCAAAAAACCTTACACAAGTTTAGAAAAGAGATATTTTTGTTTTTGAAACTACTAAACCATTTTTCTTTACATTATGCAAAAATGTTTGTAGATGTTTGAAATGTTGTTCAATAGAATTTGAAAATATTAGAACATCATCAATGTAGACAATGCAGAAGTTTGAATAAGGATTTAAATGCCATTCATAATCCTTTGGAATTCTGAGGGAGTATTTTTCAAGCTAAAAGGCATAACATTCCACTCATATTGTCCAAATGGAATTATGAATGTAGTTCAATATCTGTGATTATGATGAATTTGAATTTGCCAAAATCTTGATTTCATATCAAATTTTAAAAATAAAAATGCAGAATGAAGCTTTTGTAGCAAATCCTTTTTGTTAGGAATAGGATACCTAATTGATGTGTCGAAATGCACACTAATAAACTGCAAGTGCACAGGTCATTATCAAGTAATAAAGTAGTGAATATGAGTATTGTCTCCACGAGGATAGTGTACAAGTACTAACACAAACTTTGACAATTGTCTAGTTGATCAAAATGTAGATTCATTAAATTAAGCTAAATTAACTAAGCTAACCTAAGAAAGCAAGTAAATGATATTAATGGAAATAATCTAGGCAAAGCTAATCTAGATATAACTCTCTCTAATTTCTCATGCATATAAAACAATGGATTGAGTTGGACTCTCACTAAATTAGATAAAAACCTTTCTCAAGCGATTAAATCTCTAACTTCCTAAGTATTATAAGGGAATCTCTTCTCAACCTATAATCAAATAGGAGCAGCATTAAATTCAAGAGATTAACATCCAAAGAAGTTTTGTAGGTCTATCTCTAGCACCCCAATCAACTCTCTATTCCTATGAGTGATCTATCTATATCGGGGTATCTCTAGTCGTCCAATATAGAAACAATATCCAATTAATAAGCTATCAATTGCTAATTGGAATAATAAGATTTATCATGAAAATAAAACAACCAAAGATGAATTGATTAAAGTTTAAATCCTTCAATCTATACAATCAAAACTAGGTTCATTACAAATAGAATTAGTTCATATTAAAATTGAAGAACAAAGATGCAGTAAAAAAAGAGGAAGAAATCTCAAATAGATCTTGAAGATGTTCTTCAAAATCTTCTCTTCAATCTTCCACATCCACTTGGATCTTGGTCTTTGATTCCATTAAGCCCTCAATATCTCTAGCCTTCAAGCCTTTCCCATTACTCTAGGGCTTAGCCAACCCTCTTAAATCTCTATTTTTGCTCTATGGTGGCTCCCCCTCTTTTTTTCCTTTAATTTGCTATTATATAGTGATTTTGGATGTTCCCACGCCCGTGGCTTTGCCCGTGGGAACTCTCTGGACAAAGCTGCAAATTGACCTTTACCCCGTGCCCTGACCTATGGGCGTGGGGCTGCCTATGGGACCTGAATTAGGCTTTGTGATCTTCATGACTTTTGTAGCTCTTTCTCTTAGCTTTCCAATGACACCTAAATTACCTTAATTGGACATTTGTAGCTCAAGTTATGCTCAAAATACTCCAAGGTGTTCAAAGCTATCAAAATACCAACTTTGCCTACATATTCCACACGGCCAACACCACGCACGTGTCCTTGAGTGTGGCATAAACATAGGTCTTCAATCCTTCACCTAAAGCGTGCCATTTTTTTGTGCCTTAGTTCCATCATTCCAAACTAAATTGATCCAGGGCTTTTAAAATATAGAAATCCCTGAAAGAACTCTGAAATAACACTTAACAAATAAATCAAACTCAATTTAAATATAAAACATAGTAAGATTAGGAGATAAAATATAAATCTTGATTTCATATCAAATTTTGAAAATAAAAATAGAGAATGAAGCTTTTGAAGCAAATCCTTTTTGTTGGGAATAAGATACCTAATCCATCTTAAGGCTTTCTTCAAAGGTTTATAATTGATCATTAATCTAGATGTTCCTCTTTCTATCTCACTATTCTTATTGACATAGAAAACTGCATAAGACCAGGGTGATCTAGATTTTGAAATTAAGTCCTTAGACTCTAGATCCTGAATTTCTTCTCTACAGTGTTGCTCTAGAGACTTATTCATTTGGATGAATCTGGCTTTGGTAGGAATTTGCCTTTCATCAAAATCTTTTTCATAGGATAGATCAACTATGTGTTGTTTTCTATCCCAAAAAGCATTTGGAAGATTAGAACAAATTTCTTTTTCAATTTTATTTTGAAAAGAGGTGATTTTATTTTGAATAAAATAAGTTTGAATTTGTTTTTGAATTTTTTGAAAATAAACATCTTGCTTAAGATGCATGAGATGTTTTGTTTTCCTTTTAATCAAAGCATTAATCTCAAAGTTATAAATTGAATTTGCTTTTATAAGATTAAGATTTCTTTTCTTTGATTTTTCAATGAAAGGAAAAATGATTTTTGAATTTTTTGTTTTGAATGTAATTCCATCATCAATGACTTCTCTCAAGACAAACAAAGCAATTCTTTCCAATTAGAAATCATTTGGAAAAAAAAAATTATTTGAATAAAATATTTTCGAGAAGTGATTTCTCTCAAGACATTTATAAAATTGTCAGGAATATCTGAAACCTTTTCCAAATTATCTAGTTTTTGGTTCAAAATCTTCTATGTGATCATTTGAACTAGAATTAGAATTTGAATAAGACATTTTTGAAATGAGATTTTGGATTAAATCAAAATCCTTTTGCTGTTTTAGCTTAAGTCTTTCAATTCTAATTTAAATTCCTTAATCTCTTTTTAAAAGTCCTAAACTGTGGGGACATGTTTTTTAGATTTCTTACCTCTATCTAGAATGGTTGTAAGATCATAAGAATTCTTACTAGTAGAAGGTAAGATGGAAGGTTTCTCTACAGGCTTCTCTTCTAGGGTTCTAAGAAGCTGATCTAAACATTCCTTTTCAAGAGTGAGATCATTAACAGCTTCAAGAATTACTTCTTGGCTTTTTGTCAACACATTAATGTGTTTGGAATTTCTATTTACTTCAGAATCTGACTCAGAATTAGATTTTGTGTTTAAGTTGGAAGATGATGTAGCTAACTCATCTATTTAAAGAGCTTCTTCATCTTTTGAAGACAAGGAAAACTCAGACTCAGATGACTCAACTAGAAGAGCATAAATTTTGTTTATGACATCTTCTTCTAATTGGAGTTCATGTAGCCTAGTGTTTAATCTACAGAATTTTGAAGTATGACCTTTCTTTCCACACTTATACTAGGTAATATCCTTAAGACTAGTCTTAGGTTTTGACTTGCTATAAGACTTCTTATAGGGTTTAGAGGTCTTCTTAGAGGGTTTCTTATAATAGGTTTCATTCTAGGTTGGGATTTCTTATTGTAAGAAGTTTTGGATTTCCTATAGGGTTTGTTCTTACATTGACCACTACAGATTTTTGGTTTTCACTCTATGGGATTGTAGTCAAACTATTGGCAGAAATTTCCTAACTCTTGCCTAGTTCTTCTCATTTCCCATTTGAGTTGTTTTTAGAGTTTCAAGTCTTGGCAGATCTTAAGTCCTTCCTTTTGGGTTAGACTAATAAATTCTCCATAGTTGAATTGATCATAAGGGATCTGATTACCAAAAGCTTGTCTAATGACATTCCTAACCTTTTTTCCTAGGATTTAGGTAATCTTACTAAGAATTTTTCTTTCCAAAAAGGTTGGTTAGAATCTTCCCTAAGCATAATCCTAGTAAGGAATGTGTTTTTATATATTTGAAAATCACTAAGTCTCCTACACCTAAGGTTGCTAAAGAGCTCAGCATTTTTATCTTTGAGATGAGACAGATCTCTATGACATGAAGAGATATGGTTAGG
This sequence comes from Reutealis trisperma, assembly GCA_947687605.1. Taxonomy (NCBI): domain Eukaryota; kingdom Viridiplantae; phylum Streptophyta; class Magnoliopsida; order Malpighiales; family Euphorbiaceae; genus Reutealis; species Reutealis trisperma. The sequence continues at coordinate 182,751 of CANTUT010001163.1, forward strand.
ATGAGAGTTGAGACTGCATCCTCTATGGTATTACCTCTCTCATTTAGGATGGGGGTTCCATCTTTAAAGATTTTAACAAAATGGAGTATTTCTAGCTATTGCTCTGGAGACAAATGATAATCTCACCATCCTTTAAGCTATCCTGAAAAACCAGCTATAAGGAGTTCAACTATGGCTCTATCTGTGGTTCCTGTTTGGGTTTTATAGGCATTGGCTACCATGGTCATCTGTTGGAATAGACTAAGGGTGTTGTATTCTAACATTCCATCTATATTCCACTCATATACCGAAGAGGCATTGAACCTAGATTGGGTCAAAATATGAGGTTTATTTTCTAAACCTACATTAGGGGCAGTAATTTGAGGAACAAGGTTTTGCCAATTTAACCTGTTAACTTAGGGAATTTCTTCTTGTTTGAAGGCTTCTTCATTAGAAGTTTCTATGGTTTATTCTTTAACACTAACAGTTCTATGTTGAGACTGTGGAGTGCCAAGGACCATAAGATAGGATGACTTAGAAGTTGAGGTTTGTCCTATCCTACTGAGTTGGTCTCTAATAGCCTGAGCAAACTCAAGCTCACTACTTTGAAACTGCTGTTGGGCAGGTTTTGAAATATGATAGGGTTTGAAAACTAGACTCTTAAGCTTCTTATCTAGAAGATTACTATACTTAGAGGGTTTGGAAGTACTAACAGCTATTCTCTAGATATGAGTTTCTATTATAATAAGCTACTTCCTTATGGTATAGAAATTAGCATTTGAAAAATTGGTTTGCCTAACGAGGTTTTTTATACTGTCTTTTTCCTCATCTTGGACTTTTTTGTAGGGTGCTACTTCTATCTCATGTTCACCATAAGGAATAGACATTTTTCTAAGAGGTGGATGTTCTGACTGAATGATCTAACCATCTACCTTCCATTCAGGAAGTTTATTCCTAGTGGTGATAGGATTAACAGACTTGTTTGAATGATCTAAACATTTTTCTTTTTTGAAAGGATAAGAAATATTAAGAAATATTATTTTCTTTGGCATATATTTCAAACCAATTAAAAAATTTAATTTGAATTTTGAACTTGTTGCAAAAATCATAATATTTTTCTTGGATTTCATTTTTGATTTCCAAGAAGTGTTTGAAAAACTAGATTTTTTTTCTATTATTTTTTTTTGAATAAAAATCTTCATGAAGAGGTTTTTTATCAATTTGAAAAGATTTTTCCAAAGCATTGATTTCTAGTTCAATGTTTTGGGTAACTTCTGAAGGTATTGGGGAAGAAGGGACAGGTATGTCTTCTATTTCTTCTTCTTAGTTTGAGGGTTGACTTTTATAAATTGGTTTTGGTATGGTAGTTTGATAGTCAACATTTTGAAGAGAGGAGCTAGGTATAACTGAGGTGGAATACCTCAGCTTTTGAATTTGGGTTTGCATATACTCTGGATGATATGGAGCATATATGGCTGAAGGAAGGTTTGAGACTCTTCCTAAGTCAACAGTTAAGGATGTAGAAGCACTATCGTTAGAAAATCTAGAACTGGTTGATTTTCTATTGAAGGTAAGTTTGACTCTACCATCTTTAAATTGGGTTATGTTTTTAAGATTGGTGTTTAGTTCAAGCTGTTTGGGAAGCTCTAGTTGAGTAGTCTTTTCTAAGATCCATTCTTTTGGTAATGTAATATCTTTCCATTGAATGGTCTTAGGGATAACAACATTGGATCTAGTAATATCATAACAGCATTGGATCTAGTAAGATCAATTTAAAGCAAAAGGGCTTCTCCTTTTGAGGATTGTTAGACATGTTTTGAAGCAAAAGTATACATTATTGCTTTGTAATGAATTTTCAAAATTAATGCTATTGCGATTGGGCCTTCAAGCATTTTGTAATTATGAGTTTTGATTTGAAGAATAATACTCTTTAAAAGATTCTTATCATTCAAAGAGACTGTTATATTTGGATAGCAATCAAAGCTAATTGGTCCTCTATTAAGACTAGACTCAATGGTATTTAATAAAGAATCTTGAAAGTTTATAAATCTAGCATCCTTAAGAATTGCTAGGATTGAAGTATCTAGACCTTCTCTAGTAAGAGGTTTAATTCCTACTTAGATGAGGCCTATATGCAAGTGTTTAAAAGACTTCTCCCTATATGTTTGAATGGACTTTGAAGAAAGGTGTTGGATTTCTTCAAAAGGTTTTGAAATTTGAACAACTTTCTCGTCAGTCTTGATGGTGTAATCAGTCCTAAGGAAAGAAAGTTTTGAAGATTTATAAATCTGTTTCTTTTGAATTCTGGGAATTTTCCAGTCATCAATTTATTTTGAAAAATTTTCAATAGTGATTTCCTCACTATTTACTATCCTTTTGAACTTTGAAGATTAAGAGGTAGTAGAGTTTGAAAAGGAAGTGTTTCTATCAAAAAAAGGTTGTAAATTCATTTTTAAAATAAAAATGCAATGTTTGAATGAAAAGGACTATGACCACCAGTTTTACTACCCTATGACTCTCAATGCAAATGGGACTTACGATTGTACCTCCACTCAACTATTCACTCAATAGTTATACTATTTATCTTCTTCAACAAATACACAACACTGTTCACAATAAACACACAACCCCCCTCTCCACCCCCTCTTCCCCTTAAGGCTTTGATAGCAACAATGCTGTAGGATCAATACTCTTTGGAATCAGCACATTAGAGTGATCGTTAAAACAATTATTCTACTATTAAAAAAGAAATTCTTTCAATTGTTCTATGTATTTCAAAATTTCAAAGTAATCTTTTGAATTAAAAATTTCTTTTGAGAATTGATTATAAATCTGCAAAAGAAGTATTACAAAAAGATGTTCAAAACCTGGCTTCAAAATAAATTCTTGCCAAACCTAGCTTCAAAATAAATTTTTGCCAGATGGCAAGCTATCTTTTCTATATTTGATTTTGATATTGAATATATAAAGGGAGATATAAACTCAACTCTGGATTTTCTAACCTGTGAATTCCTTCAAAACAGGTAGCAATGCCCAGAAAAACAAAAGACAAGAGAAAATCCCCTCAAAGCAAATCCCCTCAAACTTTAAATATTGAGGAAAAGGCTAAAGCCCAAACACTTCAAACATCATTATTTCAAACAAACCTTCTTCAGCCCAATTAGTAAAATCTTGGATTGATATTGTTGAAGAAAAACCCGAGACCCAAATCTCTCAGTCAGACCTTCAAAAATGGATTGAACAATTAGCCCATTCACCAGAAACACTTTTGGCACTTCAAAAGGCTTATGGAGCCTCCTCTTCAAATGCCTCTCTAGCAACATCTTCAGAGACCAAAGGTAAAAATTCTTCAAATTCTATTTCAAAATCAAAAACTGAGATGATTGATTTTCCCACTCAAAATTCATGTCAAAATATTTTCAAATCCAATACTCAACAAATTATTTTATCTTAAAATAAAGAGTTTTTAAAAACAAGTAAGTATTTGGAGAAAATTCATTTTCAAACAATTTTGACTATGAAGGAAGAATTTTATAATCCCAATCCTTTCAAAGCAGCCACACAAATCTTTCCATAGGGATGGTACTTACACCTTGAGAATTAACCAAACCCTAATCCTACTACCAAGTCATCTTGGAAACAATTGGCTCAGCCAAATTCAACCACTTCAAAAAAGACAAAAACCATTATGATCCTGCATACTCCACATGCATTATTCAAAAAATCATCTACCCTTCAAAATGGGGAAAAGAACTTTCAGTCTCAAAATCGTTCCCTGCTGACCTCCACACCCGAGTCAACCATTGCCATAGTTTCAATTATTGGGACTATAAACAAGCATGGTACAACTCCTTTTTTCCTACAAAATTACAGGCATAGTCATTCCTAGCTATTCTATTTTGATAGGAATTTTCAAACTACCAAACTACCTTACTGGTTTGTTCAATGGTGGAACCACTTTAGGAACATACCTGAAACACTAATTCCTGAAATCAAACCTTGCTATGAACTTTTCAAACAACACTTGAAACCAACAGAAACAGAAAAAGATTTAATTATTTTCTTCTATTCTATTCTAAGTTTTTCCTACCTTGGGTATGTGTTTGGTACTTTGCCTATCACCAAACTTAAGATTGCCAATACAATCTCATCAAAAAATTCAAAGTCAAATGGTGAGATTTTTTCAAAACAAGGTAACCACTACCAAGATTCAAAATTGGCTAATGAAAAATAACTTCGTTCAGTGTCTTAAAGAAGTAATAACCTTCTTAGCACAGAAGTCATTTGTTATTTTAAAATTAGCTGCTGCAAAAATAGAGGATGAATTCTTTCATATGATCCAACAAATCGTGGAGAATAGATCAGCCTCTGCCTCTTCCAAACCAAGCTCTTCAAAAGCATTATCTTCAAGATCAAGTGCAAGCTCAAGCTCCTTTGAACCTATTATTGATTTAAGGGATGATAATGAAGATGACTATTTTGGCATTTTACCATCAATAAAAAGGAAGATTTCAAATTTAAATTTTCAAACTTTGTAAAAGGTATTCTACCACCTAATAAAGACAGTTGTAAAAAAAGTATTTCATTTTATGCTAACAGTGGAAAAATACAGTTACTCTACTTATTCAAATAGGTACTCCACTTCTATCAAAGAAATGACTAAAAGCATCCACAGTTCCTATACATGTGAAGTTATAGTCCAACCTTTTCAGAAGAGAACTCTAACTGACCTATCTCTCAACGGGCCTACTGTCTTTCAAAATGCTCAAAACTACCATTTAGAATCCTCTATATAAGAACAATTCACTTCAAACAAGGCAGACAATTCTTTAAGAGCTTAGACTTAGGAGAAAACTCTCTGTAAACACTAAGCAATATAAGAATTACTGTATTACCTTTAAACATAGATATCCTTCAAACCTTTAAACTATTTCTATCCCCTTATAATTTACAAATATTATTTTGTAAGTTATAATTTTTCAAACATAAATATCAAGTTATATTTATTTCAAACTTTAATTTTCGGTATTTATTTATTATTCAAACTATAAGTAACAAGAGTATACTCTCTGCTTGCCTTTTTGCTTGATAAGGAATCCTACAAATTTGAAATTGTGAAAACTGTTTCTTTTATATATATATATATATATATATATATATATATATATATATATATATATATATATATATATATATATATATATATGCACACTGCCCTTACTGATAAATTATTCTGGATTTGCCCTGTTAATGGTGGTGGTGGTGTTGTTGATTAATCAAAATTCTAGGGATTTGATACAATTATTTGATTTTTGCCAATTTGCAGGAAGAAGGTGTTATAAGCATTCGCTCTGATATGTGTGATAGAGATACTTCCATTCCATTGGAGCCCACAATACTACCTTGTCAATGAAAATTCCATATTTGAAAAAGTGTGCAACTTTTCATCTTTTTTTTATATATATTTTTTAAATCTCAATTTAGGGTTTGGGCTATATAAGAAATTTAATTATTTTATATTTATCAAGTGAAATCAAATGTACTATTTAGTACATGGAACACAATTTTAAAATTTTGACCTTTTTTCTTAGAAAAATTAGCTTGTCTAGTTGATTTTTTTTTTAAATTTGCTTTGTGTTCTTAAGAACAACATAAAATGATAAAATAAAAATAGAATAATTATTTAGGTTCCCCTAACTTTTTAGAAATTTTTGAGATTTATATAATTAAATTATACAATTAGTATTCAACCATTTACAAGTCTTTTAATTATTTCATTTTGAAGAAATTATAAAAAGTATCATGTGATTTGACTCACTTTTATTTTAGGATTCATGAAAAATTTTTGTTTTTGATAAAACTAGATTTGAGATTTGCACCGCTAGTAATTTGGGATGCATAATCTTAATGTTGTTGGTATCTATTAATATGGTGTTTATGTAATATCCCAAGATCGAAGTAATCTTAGCAAGTATTTAGAGATAAGTGAGGATGCCCAATAGGCCTGTTCATAGACTAGGCTTGAATTTTAAAAATGTTCATTTTTTGAAGGCTCTGTCCACCTAGCCCACATTTTTCTTTATTAAATATGGCTTGCAGCCTAACTCATGAATAGGTCTAATGCCCAATGATGGCAAAGATGTTTATTGGAGACTTGATGAATAATGACAAGACTGGTGACAAAAGTGAATAAGTATCAATAAAGTGCTATGAAGGCAAAGTTAAAAGAATAGAGTAATATTGAATGTCATTATACGAGGCTATATTAGTGTAAGGTTTCGCTTAAGCACTGGTATAATCTGATAAAAGGGGATCAAAATGCTCATTTGGATTTAAACTCATATTGGAGCCCTCAAGCTTGAATATGTTGATTTTGAAAATGATTTGGGAGTCATAACTTTAATGTTATTTAATTAGAAAAATATTAAGGAAAAACCCAAATTGACTCCAATTTTATCCAAAAGAAAAAGTGCACTAGCGTCGATACCAAAGAAGATTCAGGATTATGTTTTTGGTTTTAAATAATTCAATTTAGCTCAGTGACTTACAAATTGATTTCATGGATGACAATTATAAGATGACAATTAATAATGTATTTTCATGACATAATTGTGAATGCATAGAGAAAATTAAAAGGTAAATAAAATAAACATCTATAAGCAAAGAAGAGTATTTTCTCTAGCCCTTAAGGGTACTAAGGAACTATAATAATCACTTCTTTATTCAAAATTGATTAATTACATTAAATAAATAATGAGATATCTTCTTTAACCCTTATGGGTTTTAGAAAGACCGCAAATTTTTTTTATAAAATATAAATACAAATATTTACATTGAATAATAAATGGGAAGGTGATTGATTAGGATTTGGATTTAAGGTTTGGATTCAAATTTCAAATGTGCCATATACCCCATTAAATAGGAATCAAAATCCATGAAGTTCACTCCACAGTGAAGTGGAAGAGTTTAGGATTCAGTCATATTGGTTTGATTTGATTTGATTTGGAGATTTTAGTGGGTGAGAGAAGATGCTATACCTTCCCTTTCGACGTTCATATGGGGTGCAGAGTTTTATCAAACTGAAGTTTCATTTTATCAGTGTCAGACGGTGGAAATCCTATTCAAGGAGAGTGGATTGGATGTGATTAATCCAAGGAGGATTAAGTTAATGGGTTGATATACTCAAAGAGAGTATTAGCTAGGTGGATTAATCAATTAATTAATTGAATTGATTATGGAGATTAATTAATTAATTAAAATTATTAATTAACTAACTAATTTGATTAAATGGATGCGTGAATTAATTAATTAATTGATGTGAGATGATTAACCAAAATTAATTAAAATCAAAGTGAAATTAATTAATTTGATAGTTACTCAAGGAGTATATAAAGAGAATAATTAGATAGAGAGAGAAAAAGCAAATGGATAGCAATCTAAACAAGCTCAAAGGGCGTAAAGAAAAATGAAGGAAATGAAGGCTTATTTATAGGCAAATAGAGGTGGAGGTATTTTAGGAAAGGAAATGTGGAAAGATCAAAAGGGTAGGAGACGAAAAAGGTTGAATATTGAGCTGGAGAGACAAAAAATGAAAATTTGGAGCAGAAAGGGAGGACCAACCCCCTAAGAGGCCTGCGACTACTGCTAGGAGGCCTTACAGCACTGCTAGCTAGATTTGCGGTGGATCCTCTTGTTTTTTTTTTTTTTTTTTTTTTTTTTTTTTTAAGATTGATATTGGTTAGTTTCAGAAAATTAAGTGGCCATGTGGTAATGTACTTGAAAACCTTTTTTTTTTTTTGAGACCATCGTGCCAGCTCTGCATAGTGCACTAATATTATCAGATTTTAAGAAGCAGTCATATCATAAGGGTGCAAAAATTAAGGGTTCACAACTGCCCCCTTATCAGAATTGTCTTATCTATGAGGCAATTCTGATAATAATGAACCCGGGAGAAGGGATGGTATAAGAAACCCAAATAATGCCTTGTTTAGTGTTTGGACATATTTGGATCAGAGATATCGTCGAAAAGGAAAATGGTAAAAGAAACTACATGGATGTTTAAACAATCATTCCTAAACATTTATGAATGGAGAATTTGATTGGCCTTGATAAATAGATGGGAGAATGGACCACAGTGATGCTTAGGTGTTCCTCTTTAAGCATTTATGAATGAAAAATTGACTGATAAATGGAAGCAAAAAAAAGGAACTAAAAGGATATTTAAGCTGGTGGCTAGATATTTTTAGGTGAATTGATGGATATAGTTGGTTCAGGTGAAAAGGCAGGAAAAGGAACTACAGAAATGTCTAGATTTAACATTTCTAGGTGAACAATTGGATGGATTTTGGATAAAAATGGTGAAAAAAGAACTAGAGGGATGTCAATGTCTAGATTTCTTTAGGTGAAGGATGTAGTTGATTTTAAGATGAACAAAAATGGAAAAAGAAACCAGAATGATGTCTAAGTGAGAATTAAGATGATTCTAGGTAGAAGACATAATTAATTCAAGATAATAAGAGATGGGACCATAAGGATGCCTAAGTAATCATTTTTAGGCATTTATAGGTGGAGTAATTGATAAAGAAAGATGCTTACAGTAACTTTGGGAGATTTTGCATGGTTTATCCAAAAATGGAGATTATTCTGAAAGGTGCTAACAGATTCAAAAAGGTGTCATTAAGCTTCTAAGGGGTATCAGCCAATTTTAAAAAGATGTCAGCCAGTTTTAAGAAGGTATCAGTCAGTTTTAAAAGAATGTCAGTCAACTTTGAGGAGGTATTGGTCTATTTCAGAAGATGTGGGTCAGTTTTAAAGAGGCACCTGTTAGTTTGGAATATGTCAGTTAGCTTTAAAGAGGTACTGATAAGTTTTGAAAGATGTCGTTCAGCTTTGAGGAGATATGAATCATTTTTGGAAGATGTCAAATAGCTTTAAGGAGGTACTGGTCAGTTTCAAAAGATGTAAGTCAATTTTGAGGAGGAGAGACCATTGACTCGGCTTATGTATAATGGTGGACGACTACAGACAATTGCACATGCATGTATGTTTGTGCATAGATGATACATGTTTTAGGATTCATGGTCCTTTTGTTTAACTTTTATGCCATAGATGATATAATGGATAACTATATGAATGTAAGGGGTGGATTCACGAGTTTGCTTTGTGTATATTATGAATGCAGTTTTTTATGTGATTTTTGTGCCCATGGTGCCATATGTTAGTTACTATATGCATTTATGACTAAGAAGCTTAAGAAGGTGGAGAGGATTAATTTGGATAGGTATGATATGGTATTGATGGTGACCTTATAGGGAGTGCATGTTGATTGAGATTTTTCAAAGGCTTGCTTTAGGTTTTGGGATATAGTGGCCCATGTTTTCTGTTTTAGTGTTGCTAAGGAAAAGCAATGTGCTAATTTTGATGAGTTCAATGTTGTGGCTTAGCTGCAATCTAGAGGCATCTTTGGTAGTGCCAGAGCCTAAAATTGGGCATTTTCATATTTTTTAAGGAGTTTCTAGGCTTGCCCTAGGATGTGTTAGCCAAATGATTGTTGACGGCAGGTAAACCTAACCACTATGATTAAAGAGTTTTAGGACACCAGTGACTCTAAAAATTTGAGGAGGTAGAGGCTCAAGATGCGGGCTCTTAGTTTTCTATCTGACAGCTGGCTATCTGTTTCTCAGTTTTATTAGTTGGGGTGATGCTAGAGTAGTAGGTCTTCTACTTTAGATAGAGCAGTTCTTCTATGGTTGGGATAGTTTTAGCGGAGATATTATTGATCCTAGACTACTTTTTTTAGGGCTTGGAGAGGTAAACTATTTCTTCATTTATTCTTCAAGTGAAGGAAAACCTAGTTGTTCCTACCCTTCCTTTCAGAGGTGTTTTGTGGGTTATAGTTTTATATTGGATTATTTTGCTAGTTTGACTTATGAACCATCTCTGGATGGTGCCCTTTTTGACAAGAGGTGCTTATGCTACTTCTAAGTACCATATGTGCCTTATCATAGTTTGTCGAGACTTGATCAAACAGTGGATAGGATGGTTGTTAGGGCTTGCCCCATAAGACATATTTTAAGCACTGCTAGTGGTATGGGATCAAATCTTTCATAACTATAGGCCATAGGTGTCGAGTGGTTTGCCTGTTGGATTTGACTTAGACTACTTTTTACCAAGGGATGAGTGTTCTAAGGCAGATGGGTGAGATTCATGACGTGCCCCCAGTTGTACCCTTCTTAGAGCCTTTGTGGATCACAACCTCTATTATTGGGCCATTCAATGTGGTTAGCTAAAGACTTTTTATGCTATACAACTAGTTATTACTTTTTTTACTACAAAGAGATATCATGGGTGACTGATAAAGGTGGTTGGCTAGTTGAGAGAAGGCATCGAGCTAGCTTACTGAGGAGATGAAAGGAGACATAGCTAAGAAGGGAGAGACATCAAGAGTGACAATAGAGATAGATGAGTTACTGGACCTATGGAGGAGACCAAAAAAGATATTGAGGGTTCGACACTATAAGTTGCATTGGTGACTCAAATTGCAATAGTAATGATAAATGAGATTATGGCTGCAATAATGAGATAAGGTGACATTACAGTGGCTATTCAAAGAAGGACTACTACATTTAGGGTAGAAAAGAAGATTGCAGTTTATAGATTATAGATGAGGATTTTAGCTACTATAGTAATGAGCAGTTTTTAAGCTATTGCTATGCAAAGGAGGATTTTTAGAAGCAGTTTTAGAACTACTGGTACTTGGAAAAGGATTTTTGATACTATTGTGGTGAATAATTCTAGTTTTGCTATACTTCTACTGTTGTAGCAAAGGGAGCTACAGAGACTAGGAGGAGGGGTGTGACCATTTAAGGAGATTATGGTGGACTCTAATTCTGACAAGGGCACAAGAGATGTACATCCTATGAGGAAGAGGAAAATTGGCTAGACTATAACTTCGGACATGACCTTTTTTCTTTTTGTTTAGCATTTTTATTTTTATATACACTTATAGATTGATAGGACTACACAATACATGATAAGATATAGACAACATTGAAAGGGCTATCATTTTTATTATAATAATGGGTTGTATTTTGTAAAATCTGATCACTTTTATATGAGATATCTTTTATTTTTGCTCTTTGTGTATGTTATCCTTCTAGGTTTTCAACTTAGTAAGCTCTTTCTATTTTTTTTAGCTCTAATTTTTGGCCGAGCTGCTCTTTTAGATATTTCACTCGACAAGCTTGCTCCAACTTCTGCCTAAACTGCCTTTGCGGGTTTTCAGCTTAGGGAGCGTTTTCATTTCATTTTTGTGTATTTTTTTTCAAGCAAAAGGAATTAAGTGAATGATGTATTACATACAGAGAAAATGAGAATGTGATATTTTGTTATGCAAAAACAAAATTGTTTTTTTATCATGATTTGGACTGCACCTAAGTTGGACTACCTATGTACCCCTACATCATTTTTTTTCATTCACTTTTGTTTTTTAGGGAGAATCAAGTTCACATAATTCTGAATACATATGTATTAAAAAGAAGAATAAAAATTAATTGTAGATATTATCTTCAGACCAAGTAACTCTTCAGTAGATCTAGCTTACAAGGATTAAAGAATTCATTTTCATCTATGTCTATGAGCATGGCACCTCTACCATATAAGATCTTCTTAAGTATGTATGGTTCGACCTAATTTGGTCTGAAATTTTCTCTCTGATCATGAACAAAAGCTCATATCTCTTTTAGGACTAAGTTTTCTTTTTACAAACCTATCTTTCACTTTCTTGTTGAAATGCATGGCTAGTTTCTGTTAATAACCCTGGATCATGTACAAGACATCCACTCTCTTCTTAACAATGGCATTCAGTTGGTCATGATACCCTCTGATTCTCTCTACTTTCATTCTCCACACCTTCTGCATGATAGGCTTCATGTATGAGTAGGCTGTAATCTTATGGACTACTATGCTTAAATCTATCCCTACCATGTCCTTGGATTCCTAGGCAAAACAATTTAAGAAACCATAAGCCTTTTTAATTAATGCCTGCCTATCATGAAATGCAGATGCAATGTATGTAATTTTTTTTTATTTTTTTCTCTGTGCCATAATTAATTGATTCTTTGCCTTTTCATTTTCATTTGTTTCATTTTTTTTTCTTATTTCATTTTTTTACTTTTTTAATTGTCCCATTCAAGATGAATTAGGAGAACTAAATCGAAGTAGAAAGTTCAAACTTTTCATTACCAGCAAAAGTCCTAACATGAGTTACATTAAAGAATAAACCTAAAAGGTGAAATATATACTTGAAAGGATAAGATTCGATAGGCTCAAACTCAGAGAAAGATTTAACAAATAGACTCAAAGGATTCAAACTTAGACTCAGATGACTCAGAGGATTTGAGCAAGCATAGCTAGCATTCTTCTCAAAGTGCCAATTATTAAGTAGAGCCTAAGATGGTTAGATGAAAAGCTAGCTTGGTGGAGGTAACGAAGTTAACAACTACTTAATGGTTCGAAAAAGGATTGGTGGTGATGTTAGGCTATGAGCTTGCAAGAAATAATGACTCCATTATTAATGAGATCTTAGATTTTATACTTTAGAGCCTTGAATGCATCAATTTTATGCCTTGGTTCTTAATGATAGTTGCAGTGCTTGTCAAGGGATTGGAGGTGCTCATTAAGGGATTGGAGGTGCTCTTGACTCTAAAGGCTTGACAAGGTGAACTTCCATAACCTTCTTATAGACAGTTGTGAACCTTTAATTTTACATCTCATCATTCGGTCATAGCTTGACACTTGCTAAGTTTAGTGCACTACGCAGAGCCAACACGACGGTCCTGCTAGCCGGTTAGTGGGCAAGGGTCAAAAGGGCAGCGCCCCTTGCGGGGGAGCTAAGTGCAACACCCCTGGAACTAAAAATGGACTTGCAGTCACTTTAGTATGAGAATACTTAATTTTTCAAATGCTAGTACTTTTTCTACCTTGACCGGACCTTTTATATCAGACAGTATTTTTACAAAACTGACCAAATTTTCTCCCTAACTGACTGCTCAAATATTTTAAAATTAATTTTGAATCTATCAACACTGACCGATTAATTTTTTGAGCTCTGTAACTCTCAATAACTGATTTGGAAGTTCAAAAATCTTACCAAGCAAAAAACTAAAAATCCAGCTAGCACGACTACCGAGGCACCATCGCCCCTGCAGGCGTGTGGCGCCACCCAAGCCTCGGGTGGCGCCGCCCAGACTGCCCGCCTGCAATTCCCAAAACACCCCCCAATCTATTTTTTTTTTTTACCTTTTTCTAACTCTATCCTTTCGGTCTTTTCACTTTTCTACTTCCTAAACTACCCTCACTCACTTTTCCTATAAATACCCACCTCATCTTTCATTCCAAGATATCTCTTGAATTAGTATTGATGGTTATCTACTAATTTCTCTCTTCTTCTCCCTCCAACCACTCTCTAATTAATTAATTAATCTTTTTAATTACTTAATTATCTCACCCTAACCAAGTTAATTAATCTTTTTAATTAGCTAAAACTCTTTTTTAAAATTAAAATTAATTAATTAATTGATTAGTCTTTTTAATTAATTAATTAATCACTTTTTTCCAAAATCAAATTAATCATTTTTCTTAATCCACCTCTCACCAAAATTAATTAATTAATCCTTTTAATTAATTAATCACTTTTTTCTAAAATCAAATTAATCCTTTTTCTTAATCCACTTTTCATCCAAATTAATTAATTAATCTTTTTAATTAATTAATCCTTCTATCCTTTTCATCATATTAATTAGTTAATTAATCTTTTTAATTAATTAATTAATCTCCCAATCAATCCAATCACCTGGTGTCGATAAAAGGAATTTCAGTTCGGTAAAATCCTCCACCCACCAAAAGTCAAGGTATCAACATTTTTCTCTCAAACCCAAATCAAATCAATCAATCTGATCAACCCCTAAACCCCTCCACTTAATCATGGAACAAACTACGTGGATTTTGATCGCCATTTAATGGGGTATGTAGGCTGGTTTGGAATCTAAATCCAAACCTCAAATCCAAATCTTTATCAATCTCTTTTTCCCTTTGTAATTTGTGGATATTTTATTTTAATTTTCACCTTGCACTCATGTCATATTCATGTATTTTATTTGTAATTATTAATGTCATTCATGAAATTAATTTTCAAGTCAAATTAAACTTAAAAGCCAAATTTAGATTATTTAAAACTAAAAACTTAGTCCCCGAACTCAATCTAGTTTGAGATTAGTGATTTTTATCCTCACGTAAATTAATTGCAAAATTAATAAATTGGAGTCAACTGGGTTTTTCCTTAATTTTCCCATTTAAAATAAATTAGGATAGCGACTCCCAAAATCATTTTCAAAATCAACCAAATCTGAACTCAAGGGTTCCATCGTGAGTCTAAACCAGAATGAGCATCCCAGTTTCCTCTAGCGGACCGAGCCAGTGCTCACGCAAGGCCTCACAACAGTGCTTAAAGGCATGCCTAGTTTAGACAAAGTCCTTTCTAATCTCATTGGATGGTGATAGGAGACAACATTCACCTTCCCTTCTCTTTGGGTAGTGGAGTTGTTATTGTTGTTCTTGTGATCCCTTGAATTAGAGGGTTCATTCTTGATTTGTCCCAATTGGATCAAATCCTCGATTTTGCTAGTAGTGGCAATGAGAGCTTTAAAGCTAAGGATGTACTCTATTTGCAAATGAGTCTAATACTAAGGGAGGAGATTGTTGACAATCATGTCAATCTACTCTTATTTAAATGGGTGGTTCATTATTTGGGCTGCTTTTGCCCTTCACCTTATAAGGAACACGGTGAAGAATTCTCTTTACCCTATTTATTGGTTTTCAGATCTTGTCGGGTGACATTTACCTCAATGTTGTAGTAGTATTATTTCAAAAATGTATTGCAAATGTCCTTCCATGTCTTCTTATGATTCTGGTCGAGATCTAATAACCACTTGACAGTAGCTCTGGTTAAGAAGTATTAGAATAGTTTAACAAAGAGCTCATCATCTACTCTAAAGGATCTTATGGTGCCCACATACATCTTGAAGTATGTTTTGGGGCACATGATGCCATTAAACTTGTCCATGACCAACATCTTAAATTTGGATAGAATACATGCATTTGGAAAAAGAGCTAAGGAATCAACATCTATCATGTCTTCATGTTTCTTGATGTTTTTGATTATTCATTCCATAGCTTAGAATTTCTCATTTAGTTTCTTAGCTTCGGAAAAACTAGAGAAATCTCCACTTTAAAAAAAATTCATAGCGGAGGAGGGGGTAATGGCATCTAAGTCCAAAGTAGGAGAGGAACGAGCTTCGGGAGCCTTTCCCTTATCAGTGAGATCAACAATGAGAGGAGTGAATGTAGGGGCATGGTTTGTATCAGCTTAGGTGGAAGTGGGTTCAATACGAGTAAGGGAAGAGTGGTAGTAGCATTGGTCATCTCTTTGATCTCATTGATGATAAACTAGCATTAAGTATTAATGGCATCTGTGAAGTTGGTAAATTAGACGTTAAAGGCATTGGTAAAGGAGTCTGCTTAAGTTTTAAGAGCGATGGTGAGTGCGGCTTCAAAGGTCTTCTCTTGTTTCTTAAAGAGGTTGGTTATCACGACCCAAACCCGAGGGCATGTGACTGACATTAGGACACCGGTGATGCATGTGGTACTAGTTACTACAGTAAACCTGACTAAAAACTAAAACTTCTATAAAATAATTGAAATTATCATAATTAACGGGCTAGAAACATTAGTAGTAATATCTTTATCTTTAACTTATCTAGACATTTATTTCCAATACTTAACATTAACAATGTCAATGCCTAACTTACTAAAATTTCATCACAATTGAATGTATAATTTAATATTTATAATCATATCAGATAGAATAACAATGCAAAGAACTAAAGTTTACTAATACGGAGCAACATAAATTTATTACATAAATGAAATTACATTACAATTCACTGTCGAAGGATAAATAATAGGAATAACTCATTTAAAATTTCTTCTCAAGCTCAACCTAGGAAAAATATAGGGAGGCAAGGATGAGTGCCTCAACTCAACAAATGATACTAACTAATATGCAATCCTAGTATTCTACAATAATCTATTTACTAGAGTGCTCATATATCGTGTCATAGAGATAACTATACATAAGTAATTTTTCTAATATATAAATTATTACTAATAATGAAAACAACTAATTTTAAAATTTATAATGGGACAAAGTAATAATTTATAAAATGAAAATCAAATTAGAATTTCTCTAACTTGTTAATATTCGAATAATTAAAGTCAAAAAAATTTCTCTAGTTTCTAAATATTTAAAAAAAATAAAAAATATATAAATTATTCTAATTAAATTCTTTTTTATTTGAATTAAATATAATTAACTATATGTTAAATAATAATTATTTTATTCTCTCCTTATTCTAATTAAATTATTTTTTCATTCAAATTAAATTAGATAATTATAATAACTATATAATTATAAATTTATAATATAATTAATTATATATTAAATAATAATTATTTTATTCTTTTCTTATTCTAATTGAATTCATTATTTTTCTTATTTAAATTAAACATAATTAAATATCAAATATAATTACTTATATATCAAATAATAATTGTTTTATTATTTTCTTATTCTAACTGAATTCACATTTTCTTATTTAATTTAATTATAATTAGATATTAAATATTAAATGTAATTAATTATATATTAAATAATAATTATTTTCTTATTTTCTTATTCTAATTAAATTCATCATTTATTATATAAATTAAATATAATTAGATAATTATATTATTTAATTAATAAATGATCATATTATTCATTATAAATACACAATTAAAAAGAACTTGATGAGATACTCTTATATAAATATGCTTTCCCCACTTCCGTACATTAATATATAGTATAGTATAGATATATACAGACTCCAAATAAGAAGTAAATAGTATATAATACTAATAATAGATTGCTGAAAATAAAGAAACAAAATATGACTTCAAGTAACATCCTATTGATTTTTAACTCTACTAAACTAAAGCTTTGTACCTTTAAATTATCACCTCTAATCCATAACTTGAACTTGACCTACAAATGCATGCAAAATATCAAAATATTTTTAACTAAAAAATTCAAAATTTTATAGGTCCCAAAATTTGCTTAATTACTTATAAGCTCACATATATGTGAGCTCATAGTATAATAATAACAATGTAAAATAAAACAAAGTTATTGATTTTTTTTTTTTACCAAGTAAAAGATATTGGATCTAACTAGGGCTATTTATAAATTTACAAGAGTAAGATAAAAACTCTGCTGTTAGATAGAAGTTTTCAAATGAAATACATCCAAGTCTAATTTGGAATGAATAGAAAACTATTTAAGAGTTATAATTGGTATGTCCCATTGGATTTTTATTCCATGACAAGTAGGAAAGGTCACCAAGAGGCCTCCAAAAACATAGAACTTATTAAATAATGTATAATCTAAAAAATATCTTCATAAAAAATATATTTAAAATGTCAATAATAATAATAATAATAATAATAATAATAATAATAATAATAATAATTCTTGTTTTGATTAGAAATTATCATTGTCAAGGCATTCGGCCGATACTCACCTAGGCTTGATCACATACACAAGTATGAAGCTTATTGCTAGAAACAAGCAAAATCCACCAACAATAAGATATGCTCTTCCTACAAAATCATTTTTTCCATCAATCCAACTTGTGGTTGAATGAACCAACTTCTTTTTGCCCCAAAGCTGTAAGTATTACACTACTAGAAAATCGCGAAATAGCGACCGAAATTTCCACCGCTAAATAACAAAATTCCGTCGCTATAATCCTAGTTGGTATTTTTTTGCAACGGAAAGAGAAATCCGTCAGTGATTTACATTGAAAATTTTGACGCTAAAATTTGTTGGAAAATTTAGCGACGAAAATTTCATCGCTGATCCGTCGCTGTTCTGTAGCTGATCTGTTGGAGTTTAGAATTAAATTTTGGTAAAATCTGTCGTTGATTTAACAAATTCTGTTGCAATTTCATCATAATTTATAATTAAAAAATAATTTATTTTGTCGCTATTATCTATATATTCCGTTGCAATTTTTTACTTAAAAATTTATCACTTAATTTTCTATCGCAAATCTGTTGGAAAAATCCGTTGCGATATTTTACTTAAAACTAGTTTTCGTCGCAAATCCATCACAAATGTTTTTCATTTATTTATTTTCTTTATTATTATATTATTACATATATTTATACACGTTATATTTATATTTATATACTAATATGTTTCAGCAATGTTAACAATATTAATATGAATACTAAAAATGTAATTAGTAATAAAATATACAAATATATAAGTAGGATTAACACAAGTATGAGTATAAGCAATTTTAACACAACAATACTAATAACATAGTCCTAAATAATCCTCCTAATCATGCTGCTCATCAGTATGAGATGGATCATCAGATGCATGGTTATCAGTCGCAGTATTATCATCATCAGCAGCAGCAGTAGTATCTTCATTACCCATAGGAACATTCTAGACAGATGAAATAGGATCCAAGCCTCTTGCAATCATAAAACTCTCCAAGTGATGAAGGCGTTCCGTCAGCTCTCGTTCTCTCTCTAACACCATCCTTTGTAACTGTTGCTGAATAACTTCTTGAACTCCTGGACTTGAAATCAATCGAATCATATCCTATTCATTGCTTGGCTAGGAAGGAGCAGGAGAAGGGGCAGATGGTGGGTAAGTAGCAAAAGATGAGCTACCACCTGAATGTCCATAATATGACAATGCATAAGAACCGACTCCATAAATTCTCTTCTTCTTGTTCTCCCCTCCAATGGCTCTCAAGTATAGCTCCAACTCATCAGCAACAGCTGGCTGATCAGATCCTGGGATTGTCTGATACATCTCTCCACGCAATCTCACAATCTCATCCTATTAAATAATTTTGAATTATTTCCATCATTAGAAAAATTTTTAATTATATAAAAAAATTCCATAAATGAATTAGAATAACAAATAAAATTTTAGACTTACATGGACTGCCTTTGAGCGAGAATCAATAAAACTTCCATTGGCCTTCCTAGTATAAGTGCGAATGAAAATCTTTGTCAGCAGTGGATCTCGTCCCAATGTAGAAGCCTTTGAAACATTACAAAGTATTTAAATTTTGTATTTTTCACAAACAAGGACATTTACAAAATTTGTACTTATACAGTAAATTAAAATATATACTAACCAATCTACGGCGATGCTCCTCATGGGAGATAGAACCGCCCGTATGGCAGGATGGCCCACTACCGTCTCCCCTTGATTCAGAACGACAATTCTTAGATGCCATAGCAGACTTTGTTATCCTATGATCTTTCTGCTATTCCTTGCACCACTTCTTATATGCATCCTCTTTAAGAAACTTGGGCTTTTTACCAGACCTTTTTACATTGCTAACCATATCAGAATATCGCAATGCACACTTTTTCTTCCAAGCAATTTTTACCTTTGAATCTATAGCCCTATCCCAAACAAAGTTTTTCTACAAGAAAGTGTTAAAATTGACTATATATATATATACATATAAACTTTGACAAAAACCTTCCTTATATATATATATATGAAATTTCTCATATTAATAAACGGAATTAAAATTTATAGAGTGATTTACTAATGTTTAACTTAAACAAATATATATAAGATAATTAGGTCAATTAACACAAAATTCAGCATAATTACAAATACAAATGTTAAAAATCTATAGAAATTTTGGCAAAACTTTCCCTATATACTTGAATTATCCTCCTATTAATAGTTGGAAAAACAATATAATTATTGCCCAAACACTTCAATATCATCAACATAATACATTATCATATAAATTGCCCAACCCAGGCCTCCAAGTAATAATCCCTTCCACCATAACACAAATCTATCATAATAATCATTAATTTTGATTATTAAATTGCAGGTAAAATTCTAACAAATAATCAATTTTCTATGGTCAAATAATCAAATTATAGGTATATATATATATATAAACTTTGATAAAAACCTCCCCTACATACGTGAAATTTCTCGTATTAACAAATGAAATTTATATGAGTGATTTACTAATGTTTAACTTAAATAAATATATATAAGGTAATTAGATCAATTAACACAAAATTCAGCATAATTACATATACAAATGTTAAAAAGCTATAGAAATTTTAGCAAAACTTTCCCTATATATTTGAATTATCCTCCTATTAACAGTTGGAAAAACAATATAATTATTGTCCAAACACTTCAATATCATCAACATAATACATTATCATATAAATTGCCCAACCTAGGCCTCCAAGTAATAATCCATTCCGCCATAACACAAATTTATCATAATAATCATTAGTTTTGCTTATTAAATTACAGCTAAAATTCTAACAAATAATCAAATTTCTATGGCCAAATAATCAAATTAGATATATATATATATATATATATATATATATATATATATATATATATATATATATATATATATATATAAACTTTGACAAAAACCTCCCCTATATATATAAAATTTCTCGTATTAACAACTGGAATTTATATATACCAGTGATTTACTAATGTTTAACTTAAACAAATATATATAAGGTAATTAGATCAATTAACATAAAATTTAGCATAATTACGAATATAAAAATCAAAAATCCATAGAAATTTTGGCAAAAATTCCCTTATATATTGGAATTATCCTCCTATTAACAGTTGAAAAAACAATTTAATTATTGCCCAAACACTTCAATATCATCAACATTTTGCATTATCATATAAATTGCCCAACCCGGGCTTCCAAGGAATAACCCCTTCCACCATAACACAAATCTATCATAATAATCATTAGTTTTGCTTATTAAATTACAGGTAAAATTCTAACAAATAATCAAATTCTATAGCCAAATAATCAAATTAGAGGTAAAATTCAAATAAATAATCAAATTATAGTTAAAACATTTAATGTTTATATTAATTACCTTAAATTCTTCCCAATAATAATCCTCAACTTCCTTTGGCACTTCTTTCCAAGAAAAGCCTTTTGGATATATCTTTTCCTTGAAAATCTTAGTGATCATCTTTGCACATTCGCTAGATGGAAACAAGCTATAATACATAAATTATAAATAATTAATATATAATATTAGTCAAATATTAAATTTGTGAAATTGGTATTAAAAAAATTATAAACGAAATTATACTTAACCCATTTGAATTTAAAATAGTGACAATGATCTTTCCATCACGCCTCTCATAAGTTTCAATAGGTGCAAAAGCAAAAGCACCCTGAGAAGAGCTATGACCAGTCTCAGAAGTTGATGCTGATGTAGTATTGCTTCTTATAAGAGTGGGTGCTACCTCACTAGGTGTGTCATCATGATTAGGAATAGACAATGATGATGATGAAGTGCCTGTTGCCGGATAACTTGGAGGAGCATCAGTATTAAGTGGTTAAGGAGGCCTAACAGAAGGAGGTGCTGTCGAACTAGAAGGAAGTGCCAATGAACTCAAAGGAGCATCAATAGGGGGAAGTACTGACGGAGTCGATGACTGAAGCTGAGGACGCAATGGACTTGGATCTGTAGTACCTCCACGTCCCCTACTAGGTGCAGTACCTCTACCATACCCCTTAATAGGGAAATTACCTCTCCTACGACCTCTATCCATACCTGAATCATATGAAATTAAATGATTAAAAAAAAGAATATTTTGCCTGTTATACATTTATATACTCACACACAAGCAAGATAATTATATACAAGTAAAATAAAATATTTTATATTATCACAATAATAAAGTTATTACAAAATATTTTATATTATTACAATAATAGAATTATAACATGTCTTTAGATAAACAAAATATTAAACGATCTTATGCATCTGAATCACTATCTTCAACATCATCCAACTCTTCATCAAATTTTGCTTCCCCTTCTGTTTCTGAATCTACTAGTGCTCCATCTTCTGTTTCAACCTCTTCAGTGTCTAATATATTATAAGAACCAAGTGGATCATTAAGTGATTGATCCTCATCGATAGATGTAAGCGACACTTCCCTAGCATCCACAACATCCTCCTGGAAAGGTGAAACACGTGATCAAAGGGTGTTCATTTGAGATTTAGCTATCTTGACAACTGGTCTAGCTTTAATCTTGCACACAGCCCATCAGTCTATATCGACACCTTTACAACTAGGATATGGGACATAATACACTTGAACTGCTTGCATTGCTAAGATAAATGGTTCATATTTATTAAATCTTCTTCTCATATTGATATCAACAAGATTATAATTTTGATATATTTTCATCCCTACATTTGGCTTTGGATCAAACCAATCACATTGAAATAGTACAGTCCTCTTGATTGGTAGTGCCAAATACTTTAGTTGCAGTATCTCTATTAATCGACCATAATAATCACTTGATTGTCTTTTAATGCAGACTCCACTATTATTTGTGACTCGTCTATCACTATGCACTTCAGTGTGAAATTTGTATCCATTGACAAAGTACACAGGATAACAAGTAACAGTCCATAAAGGACCTATTGCTAAAGACCGTATGAAAGGGTTCGAGATGGCATTTGTTGGATTGTTTGCCTGCCAAATAAAATATAAAATGTTATAATTAATAAGCCAATATTGTTGTATTAAGTATCATTTATAACTATAAATGATTACTAAGAAGCACTCACATATAATTCAAACTTACTAGTAAATTCATGTTCTAATATGTCATCTATCTCCGTATCAGTGATTGTTGGCTGAGAGGTTCGGACTTCCTTAATGTAGACCCTTAGAAGAAAATAAAATCATTAAATGATGAATTATAATTTCATAATAAGGGATAAGAATGACATTAAAGCAGCTCTATCTATTAACTTACTCGATAAATGGAGAAACATCTTCACAATTCAACAAAATGTATGTACGAGCTGCATTATACTCCTCTAATGTCAAATGCCTTATTTTTGCTTTTCCATATGGACGACCTAGATGAGTAAAGATTGCAATGTTCCCTTCTATTTCTTCTCCTTCTACTTGTCCTCCATCATCATTAAGTGGCACTTTTCGATGCCTTGTGTACACCTCAGGTTCAAAATAAAAGGAGCAAAAGGATGAAGCTTCTTCCACTAAATATGCATTGCTTATAGAACCTTCAACCTTAGATTTATTCTTGAAATTGTTTTTCAAGTGTCAAAGGAAACTATTGAGGTATATAAAAAAATAGAAGTTAAAATACTAGAATAGATGATGAACATTAATAAGTTGAATATCATAAAATGTTTATACCATTCAAATGGATACATCCATCTATATTGAACTAGACCTGCAATCTTCGCTTCGTAAGGCAAATGAACTGAAAGATGTTCCATGGAGTCAAAAAAATCAGGAGGAAATATCTTCTCTAATTTGCATAGAAAGACTGGAATTTTTTCTTCTAATCTAACCATGTCTTCTACATGAATCACGGTTGAAGTAGGATTTTTGAAAAACAAACTCAATTCTGTAATAGCTTCCCAAACCTTCTTTGGGAGAAATGCACGAAAAGCAATTAGTAACAGTCGCTGCATGAATACATGACAATCATGACTTTTCATCCCAAACAATTTATATTTTCTCATGTCAACACATCGACCCATATTAGACACGTATCCATCTGGAAACCTAAGGCTCTTCACCCATTCACATAGGACTTTTTTTGACTCTTTATCCAAGGTGTAGCATGCCTTTGGATATAACTTAGTTACTTCATCTTGTACAATCTCGGGTTTCCTACACAATAGCTTCATATCAGCTCTAGCTTTGGCATTATCCTTTGTCTTCCTATCTATATTCATTACAGTGTTGAATACATTCTCGAAAACATTTTTCTCAATGTGCATCACATCCAAATTGTGACGTATGAGAAGGGAACTCTAATAAGGTAAATCCTAAAAGATGCTTCTCTTCCTCCAACCACAACTCTTACAAATACGAGCATTATGAACATTTGCACCAACTTCAGTAACCTTTTTCAAAGTCAGTTTCTCAATTTCCTTAAGGATCTGTTGTCCATACCGTAATTGGGGTGCTGACTTTTCAACCACAGTTCCCTTTTTAAAATGGGTCTTATCACGTCGAAATGAGTGATCTGGTGGTAAGAACTTATGATGATTGTCAAACCAGGACTGCTTTCCACCTTTAGGTAAGGTGAATGCATCAGTTTCATCATGACAATAAGGATAAGCTAGTCATCCGTGAGTACTCCAGCCAGATAACATCGAATATGCCGGGAAATCGCTTATTGTCCACATCAAAGCAGCTCTCATCTAAAAATTTTGCTTAGTTGACACATCATATGTCCAAACTCCATCATCCCACAACTGCTTCAATTCTTTGATAAAGTAAATACACATCTAACTTGTCCTTAGGGTTATTCAGGCCTGGAACAATCACCGTAAGGAACATGTACTCCTCCTTCATACATAACCACGAAGGTAGATTATATGGGGTGACTATTATTGGCCACGAGGAGTATTATTGTCTTGATTGTCCAAAAGGCTGAAATCTGTCTATGCATAGTCCGAGTCTTACATTTCTACTCTCAGATGCAAAAGATAAATGAGTCTGATTGAAATGCTTCCATGCTTCACTATCTGAACAATGGCGCATAATGC
>CANTUT010001164.1:2500-75000 GCA_947687605.1 Reutealis trisperma
ACAGTAGCACTGGCACTCTTCTCAAAATACTAATTATTAGGTGAAACTTAAGATGGTCAGGTGAGCTTGATGGTTCGAAAAAGGATAGGTGGTAGTGCTAGACTTTAGGTCTAGGAGCGAAGATGTCTCTGCTATTAATGAGGCCTTGAATTTTGTGCTTCAAGGCCTTGTATGTATCAATTTTGTGCCCCAGCCCTTGATGATAGTCGCAATGCTCATTAACATTATAACCATTGGCAAAGGGTTTGGAGGAGGTCATGGTTCTGAGGGCTTAACCATATTAGCCTCTAAGGCTTTCTTGTAAATGACACTAAGGGGCATGCCTAGCTTAGAAAAAGTCCTTTTTGTTTCTAACTTCATCAGCTGGTGACAGGACACAACATTTACCTCCTCCTCTCTTTAGGTGGTATTGGTTGTGTAGTTGTTCTTATGATATCTCGAGCTAGAGGATTCATCCTTTATTTGTCCTGATTGGATCAAATCCTTTATCTTGCTAGTAGTGACAATGAGAGCTTTGAAGTTAGAGAGGTATTAAGTTTGCAGATGTGTCTGGTATTAGGGGAGGAGGATTTTGACGATGTTGTCAATTTGCTTTACTTTAGATGGATAGTTCACCATTTGAGTTGCTTTTGTACTCCACCTTATAAGGATTGTGGTTAAGGATTCTCTTAACCCTTATTTGGTGGTTTCAAAATCTCGATGGGTGACATCCACCTCGATGTTGTACTAGTATTGCTTGACAAATGCATTACATATGTCATCCCAAGTCTTCTTGTGATTCTAGTCGAGATCTAGTAACTACTTAACAATAGCTCTAGTCAAGGACTATTGGAATAACTGAGCAAGGAGCTTGTCGTCCATACCAAAAGGTCTCATGGCACCCACATACATCTTGAGGTGAGTTTTGGGACTTGTGGTTCCATTAAACTTGTCCATGACTAGCATTTTAAAATTTGGTGGAACCTGTGCATTTAGGAAGAGAGCTAAGGAGTCAACATCTATCATGTCTTCATGTTTTTTTGATGTTCTTAAGTGTTCTCACCATGGCCTCAATTTTCTCCATCAATTTCTTAGCTACGGGAAAGTTAGAAAAATCTCTACTTTGAAAAGGATTTGTAGTGGGAGAGGGAGTGGTTGCATTCAAGTCCATGATAAGAGAGATTGGAGTTTTAGGTGCTTTCCCATTATTGATGAGATGGATAATAGGAGGAGTAAAAGTAGGGGCATGACTAGTCCCGGCTTAGGCAGATGAAAACTCAACACAAGTAGGATGGAGTAATAGTGGCATTGGTCATTTCCTTAACCTTGCTGATGATGGATTGGCATTGGGAATTGAGAGCACTAGTGAAAATGGCAGACTGGGCATCGAGAGCATGGGTTAAAGTGTTGGCTTAGGTCTTAAAGGGCGGTAGTGAGTGTAACTTGAAAAGTTTCCTCTTGTTTCTTGAGGAGATTGGTGACAAAGGTGCTTATTGCGTCTTGGTCAAAGGAGCTAGAGGTATTGGCCATTAGTACCTTCAAAATAAAAAACAAATAGAAAAAATGATTAAGAATATAGAATTGTGAAGAAAAAAAAGAAGGTGTATCAGGAAAAGGATTCCTTCCACATGGTTGGTCATCGGGTTTGCATGTTGACAGGGCTAGTGTGCGAGGTGTTTTGGGGTAACGGACCACCGGTTTAGGGTTTTGAGGATTTACTTTGTCGAGTTTCTAATGTTATGTATGTGCGGGAATGTCATGATGCATGCTAGAAAGGTTTCATGGGCAAATGTATAAGTGTCTCCATTATTACGGTATATGGAACCTAGAGTCAACGCTAGGGCAACTATATGCACAAGGGTGAAGGATGGTTTGATCAAGGGTCCCTGTCCTACTAAAGTATCGATATACCTAATCACATGTGAGGCAAGGAGCCTCGCATAGGTCTAATAGTACTGATTGCTTGTTATATCACCGAAATGATTAGGGATTCATCATGAGGTGGAATGCTTTCACTATCTCCTAACATACTCAAAGAGAGTTGTCAAGCTAATGCTACTCACCATCTAAAAGTTTTCCTAAAGCTAAGGTTAGGCAAGGTATGCAAAGTGATGCATGAAAGTCAAATTATACTTAATAAGCCAAATGGAGATTATTTTAGAAAAATTTTCCTTAACCAAAAAGCAATTCTCTTTTTTTCCATTTTATTTTAAAAAGGGTGGCAAATAACCTCTAGCAGAGTCTCCAGCTATGAGGCCTCGCCTGAGCACTGGCCCGATCCACTAGAAGGAATTAAGATGCTCATTCAGGTTTAGACTCACGATGGAACCATGGGGTTTGGATTGGTTGATTTTTGAAAATGGTTTTGGGAGTTGCCACCCTAATTTATTTTTAAATGGAAAAATTAATGAAAAACCCAATTGACTCAAATTCATTAATTTTTAATTAATTACCGAAGGATAAAATCACTAGTCTCCAACTAGGTTGAGTTCAAGGACTAGGTTTTTCATTTTAAATAATCTAAATTTGGCTCTTAAGTTTAATTTAACTTTAGAAAAATTGATTTCATGAATGACATTTATAAGATGATATTAAAGAAAATACATAAATGCGGCATAACATGAATGCATGGTGTATAGGGGATTAGTAAAACAATTAAAATAAATATTCACAAATTACATTAATTAAAAAAGGGAAAGGAGATTGATTGGAATTTAGATTTAGATTTCAAATGTGCATATGTACCCCATTGAATAGGGATTAAAACTTACGTAGTTCATTCTACGATTAAGTAGAGGGGTTTAAGAATTGGTCAGATTGATTGATTTGATTTGAGTTTGAGACGAAAAGACTGATACCTTTAATTTTGGAGGGTGGAGAGTTTTATTAGACCAAAGTTCCATTTTATCAGGACCGGGCGGATTAAGAAAAATGATTAATTTGATTTTGAAAAAGTGATTAATTAATTAATTAAAAAGATTGATTAATTAATTAATTAAGTGATTAATTTTAATTTAAAAAAAAAAGAGTTTTAGTTTATTAGAAAGATTAATTAACTTGATTAGGGTGAGATAATTAATTAATTAAAAAGATTAATTAATTAATTAGAGAGTGATTGGAGGGAGAATAAGAGAGGAATTAGTAGATAGCCATCAATACTAATTGAAAAAGTGAGGAGAAATAGAGGAAATGAGGAGGTATTTAGAGGAAAATAGGGGTGATGGTAACTTGGAAAGTAGACAAGTGAAAAGACCAAAAGGATATGGCTAGAAAAATGCTAAAAAAATCATATTGGGGGCATTTTTGAAATTTTGGAGAGCAAAAGGAGGACCTACCACTGAAGAGGCTGGTGGTGCCACTAGGCCTCTAGGCAACACCACTAGGCTTCTTCGTAGTAAATGTCAGAGAGGCCGGCAGCACCGCCCAGATAGCAGGTGGCGCCACCAGCCACTTCGGCAACAACTGACATGGCAAATTTTTTTTCCTATTTTTAGTGATTGATTGGTTTGGGATTTAGAAAATTTGAATATCCGATAGCAATATAATTGAAGACTAAAAAAAATTTTCTTTTGGGGGCGTTGCTAACTGAAATTTTGCTTTTTGCTCAAGTCAGATTTTGAGATTTTCGGATCAATTTCTGAAAGTTTTAAAGTTCAAAAAATTTATTACTTAGCTTCAATGGACTTAAAATTAATTTTAGAATAATTAAACAGTCAATCTGAGAAAAAGATCCAATCAGTTTCAAAAAAATATTGTTCAATACAGAAGGTCCAATCAGGATAGGAAAAGTGTCAGTATTTGAAAATTAAATATCCTTATACTTATGTGACTAAAAGTCCATTTTTTACTCCAAGGGCGCTGTCCCTTTGACCCCTAACCCTCTAACCAGCTAGCAGGATTGTTGTATTGCTTTGCGTATCGCATTGATCTTTCCAGGTGTCAAGTTATAGATGGATGATGAGAGTGCAAAATTGAGGGTTTACAGCTGGGTATTCTAATGGACTTGGGCTTCAAAGTCTAAAAGCCCATTAATAAATCCATATATACACATTTCATACTTAGTAACTTAATAAAATTTTCATTTCTTTGCTTTCACTTTAGTATATATATTTTTACTTTCTAATTTCATTGCACACTCTAAACATCGCTAGATAAATTTTATTCACTTTATAATGCATATTTATTAGCCCTTTGATGACATTGTTCAAGCAAGTAAATCATGTAGGCTCACTAGGTCAAACTAAGTTTGACTTCTATTTTACTATTCTAGCTTTGATTAAAATCAACTTCTTATGCCACTATTATTATCTCCAATGACCTAGGAGATGTTTAGATGTTATGTTAATGCATATTTACTAGTACTTTGGCATCACATTACAAGAAAATAATTAACTTAATCATGTTAAGTCAAACTCCATTTAACTTTCATTTCACTATTAAAATGTTTATCAAATTTGATTTCATTTGACATGCATTGTCATATTGTTTATTAAAATCACTTCTTATAATATTCTTATAGCTCTTAATATGCTAGAAAACCCTGGATAGTACAATACATGAACATTATAGTGTCACAATTTGAGCAAGTAGGTCACTTAGTCACATTAAATCTCTTTTGATTTCAATTTAATTTCACCATCACAATACTCATTGAAATAAATCTCCTATGGCACCATTGCTTACTCTAGTATGTTAGTGAAACCTTGGGTGTTATATTTATATTTTATTTAAAATAGGATTAATAATAGCTAAAAAAAGCAAAAAAAAAAAAAAGCAAAAAAACAATATTTACCTATAAATTACTGATTAGAAACCAACTAAGGGGTTTTGTTAATCAATTTACCAACCGATTTACTAATGCAATTATCACTAAAAAAAAAAAAAAAGAATTCCTTCCAACATATTTGAAAAAAAAAAAAGTTGTTGGTAAATTTACCTACCATTTACTGACTAAACTATTTAGCTGGTAAAATGTTTCCTTCCAAAATAGTTAATTTATAGACTGAATATCAATTGGTAAAAGTGTTTCCCTCCAAATATTTCATACATTTACTAACAAAAAACAAATTAACTACTGGCAAATAATTTTGTTGTAAAAGTCATCCCGACAAATCAATTTTCTAATTTCCCAACAAAATCTCAAGTTTTACTGATGGTATTTTCTGTTGGTAATTTGTTGGCCCAAAAAATTATTTATATATTTAGCTATAAAAATAAAACAAATTACTGATAGAATAATTTGTCTATTATTACCGACCATCTTATTTTTCATCGGTATTTTTGTTTCCGACAAGGTAAAAACAGACTTAATTTTTTTCTATATTGTGTGAGGTAATGACAATTACTGACTGAATGCTATATTTACCGAAAAAATATTTAGTCAATAAACTTTAATTTTCTTTAGTGGCACTGAAAAGAAAGTACAATGGCAACACATAGAGACCCCATCTTAAGCCATTGAATGAACTCCCTTATGAAGCCAAAAGGGCTCTGAGGAAATTAGAGTGAAAGTGTAGTGAATGAAAATTAATTTTTTCCTTTATTAGTAATTGGGATACTGAATTCACAAGTTTACAAATTACCCTTAATCCTCATGTGAAACTAATGAAAACAGGATCGGCGGCGTGCATCAAGAAGACTCCTTACGAACAGATATTAGAAATTCTAAACCCTCTCTTTTTGCCTGAATGAATACGAGAAAACCATAGATTGAAAGCTCTCACTTCTGTTTTCTTATGGCGAAATTCTGGTATTTTTCTCTAGTGGCGGTGATTGATGGCGAAGTGGTGATGGAGGTACTGTTTCTTCATGAAGATCAGAAGCAAAAGCATCAGCGGATAGGTTCTTTTCTTTTTTCTTCTCTTTTGTCACGAATGCTTCTTCTCTCCTCTCCTCTTTTCTAAAACTTTGAATTTTTTTATTTTTTTTTTAAGATAATGGAACTTCATATTGTGAAAGCTTAGATATGTCACTAAGTAAGATTTTAGTAGTCGAGTATTTGTTTCATAACGTAGGAGATTGAAATTCAACTAACAAAACATTGAAAAAAAGAAAGAATGAAAAAGAAAACCTATAATATAACTAATGCACATTTCATTGATTATTAACTAGATGTTTTCTATGGTTACTTTATTTTTAAATAAATAACCTATTTTATTTATGAAAATGAAATTATTTTTTATGAAAAATAATAATTTTTTTCTTACTTTATTAGCGAAAATGAAATTATTTTTTATGAAAAATAATAATTTTATTCACATTTTTTAGTACATTAAACTATTTTTTCATAATTTTTTTTAGTTACAAAAAATTTTTAATTTTATAAAAATATGACTTATTTTTTACAAAATAATAATTTTACGAAAAAGAAAAATAATTTCTTAATTATGAAAAAAAGGCTCTTTAATAAAAAATCATAATCTTCTTATATTTTTTTTTGTAAATTAGACCTTTTTTTTTTATAAAATTTATAGATACATAAATTTAAAATATTACTTTAATCATTCTAGTATTTCCCATTTTTAATTAATAAAATATAATAGCAGATTAATTTAATTATAATACTTTAAATATTTTAATTATGTTTATTATTTATAACTATCCTATTGACTAAAAAAAAAAAAATTTGTACTTTTTTTTTTAAAAGCAATATAAAAAATTTACCTATACAATACCTTTTATAAAAAGACAGTGATTTTTTTTAAAAAGAATAATTTTTTTTATAATTATAAAATTATTTTTTCTCATAAAATTATTGTTTTGTATAAAATAAATCATATTACAAAACAAATTATATTTTTGTAAAATTAAAAATTTTTTCGTAATTAAGTAAAATTACAAAAAAATAGTTTGATTTACAAAAAAAAAAAATAAAATTATAATTTTTTATAAAAAAAAAATATTTTTTTCACAACAAATTAGATTACTTTATTTTAAAATAAGATAACCTAAAGAAACTCTCTTATTAACTATGTATGTGATATAAAACAATGCACAATTTTGCACCTATCAAACTCAATCTCCTCCAACTTCTCAACTACATTCCGTTAGAAAGTGCAAGTATACAACCACCCATTCAGAAATTAACAATTACTATTACTGATATTACGTGTGATTTTTGGTTATAGTTGGTTAAAACAAACGAATAATCCACTACATATCCACACTTGTCATTCCATGCATATTGAAATTGTTAAAACTATTTGAGAACCATTTATTTTACAAATTTATGGACTGTCACAGCAAGAGAAATAAAACCATAACCTAAATAACCATCACTTTTGGATACCATATTGAATATTGAAATTGTTAGCACCAAACAGAATATGAACATCAATATTGAAAATTCATATATATATAAGGGATAGTAAATCTTTTCTTAAATCATAGTTGCTTTATCAGTTTGTATTTTCCATTTTCTTTCCCATCTTCAAATATTTAATTTCTCTACGATAATCAATCTTCCTTTAAGTTTCGTCAAGTAGGGAGCCTTGTGCGTTGGGCACCAAAGGCGCAAATAGAAACAAAGAACACAATGTTATCAATGAAAATTACAGAAACTCATAAACTTACTTGCACTGAATTTCCACCAAATATCAATTCAAATGGTATTTGGGAGAATATACAGTCTCCTTTAATTTTTACATATTCGCTGCCATTACTGAATTTTCAGATTCTTCTTATTTTCTTCATCACCCAAGCTTGTCATTTCATTCTCAAGCATTTTGGTGTCCCTATAATCGTCTCACAACTTCTTGTAAGTGGTTTTTTCTTCTTATCCTCTCAATTCATTTTTATTTGAACTTTCTACTTTGATTAATAGAGAATAGGGCATAATCATATAAATACATGCAGCAAAATGACAACACATGTGAATGGGATATATTTTTAACTCATTTTTATTGATCATGTATGACATTTAGAGCTCCGTTAGTTTAATAATGTTGGTGTTAATATGAGGAATGCTATGTGGTAAATAGCTGAACGCAAAATTGTGCTTTTTATTTCAATGTTGAGTTGGTAATGGCACGTTTTATTAAGAATCGATTTGCAGTTTCCTATATAGTTATTATTTTTATGTTCTTGCATATTATATAGAAAAATTTTCTCATTTGATATTTTTACCAAAGGAGCTGTTTTTCCATCTGTAGTTAGAAACCCATAAATTTGATGACTACTGTTGCTCCCTAGAGAAAAGAAAACACGAATACAACTTTTGAAGACTAGTTTAATTGGTAAATATCTCCATTTTATTATTCCGGGTCAAATCTTGGTGTTAGACAATGAAGAGTATATTTAACTCTTTGTGAATTCTTTAGTCTTGCTATGGATAGTCTGCTTCTAATTAGTCCGAGAATATAGACTGAGAGCATCACTACAAGTTGATATGCATTATCACTTCACTAAAAAAGAAAACAAGACACAGCACATGTGTATATGCAATGCTGTACAAAAGAAATAATGTTGCATTTCAAGAAAAAACGAAATTATGTCCCAATAATAATAAAATTCCTAATGAATTGTATAAATATATATGTAATGAAGTATGTTATTTACCTTGATACAGGCAGGTGTGATCCTTGGCCCTTCTTTGCTTGGAAGCAATACCAAATTCAAGGAAGTTTTATTCACAATTGATAGTCAAGATATACTTGGCACAATAGCCACCTTAGGTTACACATTTTTCATTTTTCTTTGTGGAGTGAAAATGGATGTGGGAATGATATTTAAAACAGGAAGAAAAGCATGTGGGATTGGTTTTTTATCAGTAGCTGTCCCTTTAACACTTGGCCTTAGTATTGAAACCGCCATAGAAAAGTCTTGGTTAGGAAAAGATTTGCCAGATAACCTATACTTAATAACATCAGTACTCTCTGCAACGCCGTTTCCAGTCATTGCAACCCTTTTGGCTGATATAAATATTCTAAATTCAGAACTTGGTCGACTAGGACTATCTGCTGGAATGATTGGTGAAATGGGTACTGTAGGACTTTTTGGTTTAGCTACCTTAATTACAATTGTGAAAAAGAGCTCAATTCAGATGGCTTTTAGAAGTCTTGGGTACACTATTGGCTATATTTTCATGGCCATTTTTTTCATTCGGCCAACAATGTTTTGGATTGTCAAGCAAACACCAAAAGGAAGGCCCGTGAAAGATATATACTTTTTCCTCATCATTGTAATGGTTTTTGGGAGTGGGATTTTTTCTAATTCATTTGGCCAATCTATTTTCTTTGGACCATTTATTCTTGGTTTGGCTATACCAGATGGACCTCCATTAGGATCGGCTTTAGTAGAGAAGCTTGATTGTATCGTCTCTGGGATTTTTCTACCGCTATTTGTTACTACATCAGCTATGAGAGCTGATTTTAGAAGTCTCAAACTGAACAAAAATTTGGTAACAGTTGAAGCCATCCTCATTATTTCGACTTTATTGGCCAAGTTAGGGGCTTGTCTCGTCGCTTCATTGTACTCTAAGATGCCTTGGAATGATTCACTGACACTTGCCCTGATCATGAGCAGCAAAGGCATTGTAGAGTTGGCAACTTTTAACTTCTTAAGAGACAATCAGGTAATTTTATCTGGCCTTAAATTGCTTTGCATTCCTATAGTTGATTTTTCCTTTTCTTTGTCCTTAAGGTAATTTGACTTAATGTTTATTGACTTTTACATTTATTTCTGTTGTATTCATGAAATTTTTTTAATTGTTGTAATTTTAATATTAACCTTTAATTCAATTCTAATTAGGGTATTTTTGCATGATTCTATTCATATATCTACCAAATATTTGATTCATCATCGAAT
Source organism: Reutealis trisperma (assembly GCA_947687605.1). NCBI lineage: Eukaryota > Viridiplantae > Streptophyta > Magnoliopsida > Malpighiales > Euphorbiaceae > Reutealis > Reutealis trisperma. The sequence continues at coordinate 12,284 of CANTUT010001164.1, forward strand.
TTGGATTGATTTTTTTCTCAAGAAAAAATAACAATTAATGTTTCGTTTTTTTTTTTTTCCTTTCATAGGGAAAAGATTTTTCTACTTTAATTTTTAGTCTACAGTTTATTTTCACTGTCATACTATGCTAATAACTAGTTTAATTTAGCATGTTACATTTCGAAAGAGATTATCTTAATAAAATTAGGTAAATGTACCCTAAATAAAACAAAATAAAAGTTCAGCTACCAAATAATAAGAAATTGAAATTTTATTATTATAATGAAAAATTATACAAAGTTTAATGACCGTTAGAATAATTTGGTCTATTCTTAACAGCTAGCTAAACCCAATTCCGTTTTTTCTTGCCTCGCAGAAAGTTACTGGAGAAACTTTTACTGTACTACTCATAAGTGTTTTAGCCACCGCAAGCATAGTGCCAATTCTTGTGAGAAACCTCTATGATCCATCGAGGAAATATGCTGGTTACCAGAAAAGAAACATCATGAATTTAAAGTCGGACTCCGAATTGCGCATTCTTATGTGCCTTTACGGTCCTGATGATGTCACTGCTGCAATTAACCTTCTTGATGCCTCCGGTCCAACTCGTGATAGACCAATCACTATCAATATTCTTCACCTTATCAAGTTAATTGGCCGAGCTTCTCCAATATTTATATCCCATAACATTCAAGTTAAGAGTGTCTCTTCACATTCCTACTCTCAAAATATTATAGTATCATTCCATCAATACCAGCAAAAAAATATGGGAGCTGTATCAGTAAACACTTTCACTGCAATCTCTCCACCAAAATTAATGCATGAAGATATATGCACACTTGCATTAGATAAACTCACATCCCTCATAGTCCTCCCATTCCATCGAAATTGGTCAATTGATGGTTCTATAGTATCAGAAGACATCTCCATCAGAGGCCTTAATTGCAACATACTTGATCGAGCACCTTGTTCGGTGGGAATTTTGGTTAACCGGGGCCACCTTAGACGCATAAAAAAATCAGATCATTCACGACTTGTTGCTATGATCTTCTTAGGAGGAAAAGACGATAGAGAAGCATTGACATTGGCCAAGCGCATGGCAAATGACTCTAACATTAGCTTAACAGTGGTTCGTCTGATTTCAAAAGATCATGAAGGTATTATAACTTGGGAGCAGGTACTTGATTCTGAGACATTGAAGGATGTTAAGTCTCATAACACAAGTAATCAACATGTTAGATATAAAGAGGAGGTGGTGAAAGATGGACCTCAAACTGCATATATATTGCGGGAAATGGCTAGCCAGTATGACCTTATTATAGTTGGTAGACGTAATGGCATAAATTGTCCACAAACAATAGGACTTTCTGAATAGAGTGAATTTCCTGAATTAGGTGTTATAGGGGACCTGCTAGCTTCATCTGATCTCAAAGGCAAGGCTTCAATCTTAGTTGTGCAACAACAACAACAATTGACTTAGTCTTGAGTTAATAAAAATGTGTGAAGTTATAATTGATTCAACAATTTCTACTGTTGAATATTGTTATTCGTTTAATTGGTAGTTCATGACCAGTACCTACTCACACATGAAAATTAGGGGCTCAAACATTAGTAGCCCACTTCTTTTTTTTTTTGGTTACAATTAGCCCACTTCTTTTAAAAACTTTCAATGTACCGTAAGATAAAAGAAAAGAAAGTGTAAATACCACCAAATGTGGATATTTTTTCAAGCAAAATTGTTATGGCACTTATTCTATTAAAGTAACTGGAATAACATTGAAATTTGAGTACATTCAAACTGTAATGCATAACCTACTTGTGAGCAGTGAAGCGCTTGTTACTATTCTCCCTGTCCGGTAAATATAGGCTTATACTTTTGCAAAGATTAAGAAAATTTAGTCAAATATAGTTAGAATAGGTAATTTTACTTATTTTTCCCTCATATAAGCCGACGGATAACTCATTAGTGTATTAAAAATAAATAGCCATGAAATACTAAATTATTCTTTTTTAATGCAAGGGTCATGAAATATTTAATTATTCTTAGAAAGTAATTATTCATGGTATTTCATTTATATTCCAAGAATAATTAAATTATGATATTTAATATTTGTTGATAACTAGGTAAATTAAATAAGAGCATAATAGGAAGCTAAGAATTAAGTATACTCATAAAAAGGATATGAGACTATAATTTGGGTAGGATGAAAGAGGAAAATTTATGTTTACGGGATCGAGGAAGTATTTAGCAATGTGACTTTGACGCTTTTGTCTCATATCTAATTTAGTAGCATTGGGAGGAGTATGTGATATCAACCCTACACCATAAATAGCCTATAGTAACAAAAAAAAAAAAAAAATTGCATTAAGCCTTAAATATATTGCATTAAGCCTACAGAAACACTTTTTCATCTTTTTGAAAGAGATAAGGTTTTTAGTGTTGGCATTTTAACTATGGCAACACTTTTCTTAATCTAATGCAAAACCATAAAAATTATTGCCATATTTGAAGTTAATACAGCACTTTTGGCCCAAAAAATTAAGCAACACTTTTGAAGAGGAAATATAACACTTTTTAATGCAACACATTTAGTAAAACTTTTTTTTAGTCCAAATGTAACATTTTTTTCCCAATTACCTATTGCAACATTTGGCAACACACCCTTTAATCTAAATGCAATATTTTTTTTAATTACAAATATAACATTTATTTAGCCTAATTTCAACACTTAGTAAGACTCATGCGCAACACTTTTTTTATAGTAAAGCAACATTTTCTTAAAGCAAATGAAACATTAATTTTAACAATTGCAACACTTTTTACAATGGATCAAAGTATAATCATTCAATTAAATTAGATCAAAATACAAAAATACAAATATTATCATAATCATCAAAGTACCTTAATATTCAAAGTCTCATAATATTCAAAAATAAATATCATAATCATTTAAAGGTATAACTAAAATTCTTGTTGCAATCTTTCCATCATCCTTGCTTTTGCTATTCTCTTAAAACCCTCAAATTTGCATTAACCATATTATTTGAGATTTCTGCAAATATAAATTAAAGATAATAAATATAAAAATCACAACCTAAATTCTAAAACTTTTAGCGAAAAAAAAATAAATTCAAATCATGCTTGTCTCAACCAAATCACTACTTCAAGTTAAACATAAACTAACATATGCAGTATAAATTTTCCTTGATGAAGTTTCAACATTTGCATAAACTAATATTACGACCTGCACGTTGCTGCCAGGATAAAAAATAATAAAATTTGAGAAAACTTAACAGTAATATCCATAAAGCAATTTAGAGACTAATTAAAATTATTTATTAAAATTCTCTCTTTGGTGACAAAATATTTGAAACTATGAAATTTAAGTTGATTTTCTTTAGTGAATTAATATGTAAATTAAGTTAATATGAAAATCAAGTTTGGCCTTGATTGTGAATTTGTGACCTTTTCTTTAGTGCCTTGATATCAGCTTGAGTAGGCTCGAGCACACCAAATACAGTCCTATGAGATGGTCGAAGTCGAAGATACAATACTATTGGAATTCTAATACAACCATTTGTTTCAATACCTATAAAATTATAAGGTCCTTAAACAATAGATTGCATACTGAAGACAAAATCACCTATAAAATTTGAATGCATGAAAAAGAATGGAGTCTACACTCTAGAGAACCCTTTCTCTTAGCTATAAGAGAAGGCAACTCGATAATCTCCCAAACTATAACAATGTCAAGACACACACACACACTATAACAATGTCATCAAGTGTCTGTATTTGCTAGTGGTGTAAGAAGGTAGTATAACAACAAGCATCTCATTCCCTTAGATAATTAGATACCAAAGATCATATCCTCATCTCACTTAAATTCAAAGTAACTACATCAGCAGCAAGTTTCGAATCCAATCCGAACATATCAATAGAAAAACCAATAAAAAGAAGTATTGCAATTTAAAAAAAATTACCAGGTAAGGAACTTCATAGGTCTACTAAATTCTGCTGCATGTGCAAGAAAAATTGAATTCTCTATATACTTCAAGAACCATTCACAACAAAAAATGGACTAACTTGAATAGCATGATTCAATTCATATTCTTTTGTGAATTTCTTTATATTCCTATTTGGTGAAATTGACTACAGAAATCTATCCAATGAACCCAAAGATATCCAACCTGCGATAATAATCTATAAATTCTTAGACATACTGTTTTATGACTCTTTATGTGTACTACACATTGTTGTTGCAATTGTTGTTAAAAAAAAAAATCATTCTTGAATATATTAATTAGAATTCATTAATTTTTTTTTAATATAAGATTGATATTCTTATTGTGTTAAACTTCAAAATGAATTAGTAAATCTAAAACAATCTCAGGCATTATGATCATTTTGTTATAAGCATAAATGTACAAACTCCTAGGCCTAAAAATTTTTGTTGGCTTTGTGCTAACACATGATGCATCCAAGTTTTGGAATTAGAATATAGTTTGGCTGTGGCCTAATGGTTGTGGGAGTTTAACTTAAGAATATGGAGTTTTGATGACAAGTATAAAATGCTCAAGTAAGAAAAACCAAGCCAAAATTTAGTTGAAAGAGAGGATCTTGGCAGTAATCAATCACCTGTCTGGATCTCTCTCCTTCCAGCTTTTGCCACTTAATGGCTTGGTTACCCTGGCTTAAATTGGAAGTCCAAGCTGTTTTTTTTACATTGGTGTCTCTGTAATAAAAAGGAATAAGTTACAACACTTCATCATTATGGCGCTAAACATATAAATTTCAACATAGAAAATTAACTGAAATTCTATTTAGGAATCTTCTGACAGTTTCTGGTTTGGAGCCTTTAACTTGTGAGGATTGTGGTTGATGCTTCGGCTTCAGTCGTTGATGGATTCCTAACTAAACTAGCCATGTATTTTGTTAACTGATGCTTCTTGGAATTGGTTAGTAGGCCTTTCCACATATTAAACCATAAAAAATAAGAAAGCCATAACTAAATACATAAAACACACGCAAATAGAGTACTACCAAGAAAAGAACTTTAAATCCAAAATTTTTAACCCTACAATTTTAAATTACACTTAATGAGGTGTGAATTGAACAACATAAATTGCTCAAAAAAAAAAAAAGAAAAAGAAACAGACACAAAGAAAACAAGAATAGAAACAACATTATTTGGAAGTTAATTCCAGAACAAACCACCAAAATTGCAAATCAAACCTAAATGGAATAACCAAACCTTTTTTTTTTTTTTGGCTTCCACTCTCTATTTTTCATTTTTGCTCACTTTGTCCTCTATTTTTCTTTCCACCATTTGATCTCTCTGCTCTTTTTTTTTTTTTTTTTTTTTTTTTAATTTAAGATTTAGCTCATTTACTGCTTCCATTCAAATAAAATTGTAGCAACTAACATCAAAATAAGAGCAAAAATATTTAATCAAAGATAATAAAATAAATATGAAAATCCAAATGAAGAAACCTCCGAATCGAGAAAATGAAGTAGAGATAGTTACTATGATGAGTCAAGGTGAACAGTGATGGTGAGCAGTGGTGCAGTTGGCAGGCAAACATTGATTCGGTACGGCATCAGTTTTGGGTTGGCAATGAGTGTTTCCCATGATGGGGAGGAGATCATCGCTGATGGTGGTTGCAATGGCCTTTGTTTGGCGGTGACAAATGATGGCCGATTCCAGATAATGATTGTAGTGGCTCTCTTAGCAATCGATTAGATGATTCTGCAATAGTGATTATGTGTGTATGAATTGGTGAGAGTGAGGGATTGAATGATGGGTGAGTCATTTATGTGAGCGAGCAGAAAGAAAAGAAAAGAAAAGAGGAGAAGAGGGAGGACTGCCGCTACGGCTGAACAACGATTGAGTGGGTTTTTGAGAGAGTGGGAGTGAGTGAATGAGTGAGAGAATGAGTCCATTTGTGAGAGGGTAGGGTGTTCTATGAGGGAGAGTTAAAATCGGAGGAGAAGAGGCGAGTGGTCTATTTGGATCAGGCGGTGAGGGTTGGTAATCGGTAAGAGTGAGAGAGCTAATTTGGTCTCGTTTCTGTGGGTATGTGTGAATCGGTGAGGGTGGAGGAGCTGAGTGGAAAAGATGGCCAGAGATGGTAAAGCTAATTTTATCTCAAATTTCAAAAATATTCATAAAAATTAAAATTTTTGCAAATAAATATCAAAATTAATTCATTGAGATATTTCGAGCAAATCTAAAATAAATTAATTTAAAATATTTAAAATTTTCTTTCTTTTAAAATTATATTTATTATTATCTTTATTTTTTTAAAATTTTTTGAAATCTCAAAAATTTAAGGAAACTATGTTTATACAAATTTTTATTATATTATATTATTTACGTTTATTTTTATTATTTTTTTTTTAAAAGTTATTGAAAATTTCAAAATGTATACAAATTTTATTTTTTTGAAAGTTTCGTATAGTTTTTATAAAAATAGTTAAAATTTCCTAGAAAAAATATAATGTCTGCAATATTATTATATCATTTATATATTATTATTAAAATTAAAGATTTTATGTCCTTCCTTAATTTGGACGGTATTTTAGTAAATTCAAGGAAGTTAATTAACAAATATTTATAATTTATAATTGTTGATTTTAGACCATAGAAATTTTTCGGTGTTCAAACCTCATTCTTGCTTCCTTTATTTTCCATATTATTATTACTATTTTACTTTGCTAAAAGTTTAGGGTGTAACATAGAGTGTTTTTTTTTTTTTTTTTTTTTTTTTTTTTTTTTTTTTAAATTTTACAATATCTTAGTGAAACGTTTAAAACTACTTATTTTTATATAAAACTATGTATTGATTTTTTTTTAAGCTTATTAATTTTATTTAAAATTATATATTTTTAATATTACAAAATTATTATTTTTTATTTTACTTTTAATTATACAACACGTTAAAGTTTTGGTTTTTTTTTTTAAATGTTGCATTACTTTTTTTTTTCTTATTTTCAATAATAAAACACCTTAAAAGTGTTGCATTTGTTGTTTTTTTTTTTTTTTGCTACTTTACTAAAGTCCAACACTTTATAAGTGTTATATTAGTCAGAATGATGTAACATTTCTACTAAAGTGTTGCATTAGATCTGGTTTAATGCAACACTTCTACCAAAGTGTTGCACTAAATTCAGTTTAATACAACACTTTTAACAATTTGTTTTATTAGTTTTTGATTTTCTACTTTTTACTAGTTTTAATGCAACACTTTACACATAATGTTACAATAAACCAAAATTAATCATATCTAAAGCAACACTTTTAGAGCAACATTTTTATTTATGTTGCTATAGGCCTCTTATGGTGTAGTGCAAACTTGAAGACAATTGCTTCAAAACCCAATTTCAGATAGGGAAACAAATCCCCTTGGAAAGCCAAATTAGATTTGTTGATTGAAAATCGTAGGCCAATGATTATTTGAATCAAGAACCAAAGGTATGAAAGACATAGACCCTTTATTTATATTGCAAATAAAAGCCTAAGATATAAGTTTTAAAGTTACAAGAAGAGTTTTCTTGATAAGTTCATAAAAATTCAATGAAGGACTTAGAAAATAATCTCATAATCTGAGTTTTATTTGATCAAAGTTGTTCTTTTTACAATGAATTGAATGCCTTACAAAAGGCAAGTTGTTTAAGCTATGTTACGAGATTACTCTTAATGAAAAAAATCCTAATTTAATATCTAAGTGATGTGTGTTATGTGAAATTCGGACCACAGCTTGATGAAGGCCGAACCAGCCAAACCTGTAAGAGAGTAAAATGAACGTCCAAGTGATCTACCTGAGCAAACACTCCGATGCTTAAGTTAGTATATAATCTGATGGAGAAAAAGTATATAAGTCAATTATGTGAAAAACGTACCTTGCCCCTCTTGTCTGAGGGTATTTATAGTAGGAGACTTAGGGAACAAGTCCTTGAAATTCGGGTCAATCTAGTCGTGGGGAGCAGAGAACGTGTGCTCTATAATTTCGAGAGTGGAGGTCGTGGTAGTGGAGATAAGGTTTCGCACTAATGGATCACCATGATGGGCCAAGGTTTGCCCGTATACTTCGGGGATTAGAACATCTGGGAGAAAGATTCAACATTGTTCAGAAAAAATGGGCGAGCTATAGCTCACCTTGGGTGGGGGTTTTTAGGATGATCTGTATCACTAAGCATTCCTATTATAAATTTGACTCTATAAAGGAAGTAAATATAACTTAATAAACAAGTAAACATCAACTGAATTCATTGTGTGCTTACTAAATAAGTAAAGATAGGCCTAAACATCATTAGTACACTTAATTTTAATGAAATTAGATTGCCCATGCATATAGTGTACTGTAACTAACTTAAATAAAGATAATTTAGTCCAAATAAAGGTCCATATGTCATGAACATGCTAAAAATCCCAAATATAGATAATTCACGAACCAAAGAGCCTCTTATTTGCTCATTTAAATGTCTTCGTTATTTTTGTTAAATGCTCGTACTTGCATAACATTGATCAAGACTTGACATGCACATGACCCACTTAGGATCATATCAATAACGTCTAGGCCTAGCGACAAGTAAAGAGACAAGCTAGAGTTGCCGCTAAAGTCTTCACCGAGATACTATAGTCTAGGTTTTTTATGGGATCCCTAGCAAATGCTCCACAAAAATACACACAAAGGAAACAATAAGAAGGATCAACAGTAGGCCAACCTCTCACAATAAACAGAAAACCTCTTAATCAATAATTCCATTTTTTGCCCTTTCTAGCCCAATTTTTAGCCATTTTTTACCCATACCATTCTTTTCTTTTCAACTTTTAATATGCCAAAATTGCCCTTACCCCCATTTGTTTATAAACAGGCCTCTATTTTCACCATTTCACCTTACCCCTTAACTTTGTACTGATAGACTATGCACTTACTCATGTTCTCTCTCTCCAATCAATCATATTGTTAATTAATTAATTAATTAGATAATTAATCAATTTAATTAATTAATCTACCAATTAACCAAATCTCTCATTCTTATCCACTATCCTTGAGTAAGATCTTTGCTTCTAGGTATCAATAAAATGAAACTTCAGTATGGAAAAACCCTTTGCCCAACATACACAAAGGTATAATATCTCCTCTCACCCATTCATATTCTCAAATCAAACCAAATCAATCTGCTTAACCCTTAAACTCCTCCACTTAATCATAGAATGAATTACATGGATTTTGATCCCTATTCAATGAAGTACATGGCTATATTTGGAATTTAAATCTAAACTTCAAATACAAATCCAAATCAATCCCTTCTCCCTTTTATTTCTAATGTAATGATTTACATTCATATTTTGTAAGAAAATTTATGGTCTTCGTTGTTATTTAATTTAGCAATTAATTTAATTACCTTGGAGTTAAGGAGTAAATATTTGGTTCCCTTAGGATCTATAAGGATTAGAGGGAACATTCTCCTTAGCTTATGAATGTTTACTTCATTTGTTTAATTTTCACCATTGTATTCATAATTATGTCATAACCATGCATTTTAATTATAATCTTATAATTGTTATTTATGAAATCAATTTTTTAAGCAAAATTAAACTTAGGAGACAAATTAAGATTATTTAAAACTAAAAACTTAGTTCTTGAATCTTTCTTTATTTTAAAGACTAATTATTTTATCCTTGGGTAAATTAATTAAAGATTAATGAATTGGAGTCAATTTTGGGTTTTCATTAATATTTTTCCAAATAAATAAAACTAAGGCAATGACTCCTAAGTCAATTTCAAAATCAACCATTCCAAGTTCGAGGGCTCTAAACGTGAGTCCGAACCTGAATGAGTATTTTGATCCCCTCTTAGTGGATTGGACCGGTGCTCGAGCGAGACCTCACAGCTTGTTGCATGTGCGAGATTTGAGAATTTGGGAATAAATCAATGTGGTCACCACTGTTTGATGAGCCATGCGACCATGAGCTTTAGATCCTTTGACAACATTCTTTTTCCAAGGTGGCATTGAAAAGTAATAGGGAAATACAATAAAGCAAAACACACACCAGCAAAATTCCAACGCATATTGCTAGAAAATATTACTGAAATAAAAGTAAATTAATTAAACAAAATTTTATTTTTATTAAATTTTGAACATAGAACTTACATAAAACAAATATAACATAGAAATATTTAAACTAATCCTAATTTAATTTGATTTAATTTAATTATTTTTACTCTTTATATTTTTCTAATGATTTTAATTTTTTATTTTTCATAATCCAAACCAAGAACTAAATAAAACTAGAGCTACCCTGAACTGATAACTACACTAAGAATTAAAATTATTATTTTTTATAAAATAACAGAGATAAAAATTAAGAAAAATTAAAAATTAAAATTAATCTTACCTATTATGGTGCTCTTTTGCATTGAAATAGCATCACTGATGATGGTCTAACTTGCAGTTGCTAGGTAGACTATTGCACTAGCAGTGGATCGGTGGATGACAGAATTGGCAAGCAAAGGCAACACTTTGATAGCAGTATTGTCCTAGGAGCCATATAATTATTATATAATAGTAGAAATTAATTTCCATTGGCATAATAAATATATTCATAATGTGAAAAGGGTTTCATGTTATTGAATATAGTCCTTAAGTATTTGTAAGAGGATCTATTCTCGAGTGTTAAAAATAAGGGAGACAGTTTGTACAAATATTTTAAATATGTTCATGGTCATAGGATTAATGATTGGGTATTATTAATTTTGGAAAACCATCACCTATGTTTGTTTTCTATAAATAGTATGTGATACAGATGATTATAGAGGCGGTCAGTCTCATATTGATTGACATGTGATGTCGAGACAAACATGTGGATATTCATAGGTTGAATAGTCGAACTATGATGTTAGATGATAATAATATGGTGTTTTACTACTTGTCAATTATTTATCATCTAGGTCATAATAGTGCATATAATCCTTTGACTTGAGGGATACTATATCTCATACATAGGTGGTTAGGATTTATTATTGCTTACATAGACATACTATTCATGTACGAATATATGGCATGTGATAGTTCTAATTTGTTATATATGGAGGTAAGTGATTACCAAGATAGAATTCATTACCACGAGTAAACGAGGTTAAGATCCTATACTATCTGGTCATTCTTGTAACTAAAGTTTCTAGCCAGAACAGTAAGATTCACTATAAAGATTTTCTAGTAGGAATCTAATTTAATCAAGAATTAGCTCGAGATAAGGACATGGAATCGAGGCACATTAGGGTTTGACATAAACCATTACTTTAGCCAAAATTGGGATCTTTAATGAAGGGATCTAGTGCATGATGTTTTATGATCGATGGTCCATGTGATATTTAAAATTATCAACTATAAACATTCATTTATAATTAGGTAGTCATGATATGAAATGCTAGCTATCACTCACAACTTTATGGGACTAAATGTGAAGTGAGATTTTACATTAGTAGAGAACAATGTTTTCTCATTCCCATTGCTAATTAGACATGAACCTACAAAGTCACACACCTAATAGTGATCACCTTTCAAGTGTAAAAGGTTTACCATAATAATTAATTAAAGTGTTTAATTAATTAATTAGTGGTAAAATGATTAAACATGTAATTAAATTTACAAGGACCCTAACATGTCTTGAAATTTAATCTATGAAGGTTTCTATTTAATTAAATTTTAATTTATATATGATGCAAATGAGAAGGATTAAATTGAAATTCGATTTGGACTAAATCAAAGACTTAATTTTAAGCTTAGTGAAAACTCTAAACACATGGGATGTGGCCTAAGCCAATATATGATATGGTTAAGAGGCAATTTAGGAGTTAGAAAAATTCACTATTCATAAGCTCATGTGATTGGTTTAAGGGTTAGAGAATTTTCTACTAAGCTTAAAATTGTAATTATATCTTTTGGCTAGTGGAAATGTTCATTTTACCCCTAAAGGATAAAATGGTCATTTCACCATTTGAAGAAGCAAAGTCAATTTTGCCCCTTCACCTGATGAAGAACTGAAAGGGTGTAATGGTCTTTTGGTGCAAATACTTAAGGGTTAAGTCTTCTAATGGATATAAAAACCTTGAGTTTTTATGTTGCAATAATAGTGAACATCATTTTCTCATTTTGAAGCATTTTACAAAGAGAAGTTGAGAGAGAGAAAGAAAAGGAAGAAGAAAATGTTCAATCTTTGTTCTCTATGAAAGAATAAATCTTGTAAATTGAAAATGTGTTTAGTCCAAAACAAACCAAAGATAAACCTTAACATACTAAAGGTTTTTGAGGGAAAATCTTGAATCAATTTGGGCAACTAAGAGAGTGATTCAAGAACACCAAAAAAACCAAAAGGAAATGAATTTTCATAAAATAAATTATTTAAATAAAGTAAATTTTCATGCATAAAGGCAATTTTTAAGCATAAAATAATTTTATGAGTATTTTAAAATAATTTTTAAATAAATGTTTTTAGGGGGAAATATTACAGAAAATAATAAGAAAAATATTTTTGTTTTAATTACTTATAATCAGCCCCTAATTTAAATAAAAAGCCCAAATACCTAAAAGTCTATGACCCAAAAACCCTTATAACCTAGGTCATTAAGGGTATTAGTGGAAATTGCCCAAAACCCTACATTTAAATACCTAATTTTCGGCCAAACCTAATGTTCCAGCAGCCATCACTCGATTTTTTTGTATTTTGATAGAAAAATTCTCTCAAAACAATTCTCTCTATCGAAATTAAGAAAACACCTTTCAATTTCGCGATTTCTTGACCGTAATCGTAAGTTTTTCTTCTCTTTCAATTCCTTAACTGATTTCTATGAATAAAATTATGAGAAAATTATTTGAACTAGCTAGTTACTAATTTTTATAGATTTAATTCAATTTGGGTGAGTTTTTGAAAGAGAAATCTAATTCTCTATAGAAAACACAATTCTTTCTATGTGATTTCTCAAAAGGTGAATTTTATAACTCAAAATTGAAATTTTTATGCATAGACCATATCAAAGGGGCAATTTCTACATCATTGATTTCTAAACTAATTTTTGATATATTTTGATGAAAAATATTAGATTAAATTATATTTTTGCATATTACTGTAATGACCGAAAAGTTTCAGAAAATAAAGGAATTCAAAGTTTTTGTGCTAGAACTTAGAAGTTAGAAAATCTATGATTTCTTGTACATATGCTGCCGATTTGGGTATGGATGGATTCTAAACTAATATTTGTTTTGTTTGGATAAAAAATAATGATTTAAGTAATGTGTTTGTATTGCTATAATGAACGGAAAGTGCAAAAACTCATGATTTTCACCTTAAAGCTTGAAACTTAGAATTTTCATGCATAATTATCATCAATGGCTACCAAATCATACATGAGGATGTTCTAAATTGATATTTTCTATGATTGAATGAAAAATAATGGTTTAAACCACTTGTTTACATATTACTGTAATGTCCTGAAAATACTAAAAATAAGAAAACTTATGGTTTTGCATCCTAAAACCCAAAATTTGAATTTTCATGTATGAGATATACCTATTATTGTCTATTCAAGTAGATTAATGTTCTAAAATGATTTTTTTTGTGTTTACATGAAAAATCTTGATTCAAACCATATTTTTACATATTACCGTAATAGACAGAAAGTGCAAAAAATGAGAAAAATTTAGGTTTTTCTTTGAATAGGGCATTCAGCCCACATTGATATTTTTATCCCAATGTCTATAATTTTATATGATGTGTTTTAATGATTATTGAATTATGTGTATGTATGATAAATGATTAAATTGCATGTTGGTTGAAAGAATGTCTCTAGACAAGCCTAGAAGCATTTTGGTATACTTAAGGTATCTTAACCTTATGTTGTGATTAGAATGTGAATGTGATTAAGAAATATGGAAATAGATGTAATGATGACTTGATAACAAATCAATGGTCTTGAATTGATGAAGAGATTGATTGAATGAATGGGTCATAAGAGTTAAGCATGACACTTGAAAGGCTATTAATAAGTTGACATGTATGGAAGTGATAAGTGTACTAAGATGATCATTAAAGTGAATTGATATTAAGATAATGATATTGTGTTGACCTTAGAAAGGTATCAACATGAGTTATAATGTGTTTTCATGTGGGCCTATAAAAGGCTTAGTGTACAAGACTTTTAAAGTTAACATGTTATGTGCAAGTGATGAGTGTACTTATATGTGCAACTCTAAGTGTATGTGAATGTTATATATGTATGGGGTAGTTATGGGATAGGATAGCATCATGATTAAATGAATACTAAGTATTGAATTAAATATTATGTTAGAGCTTGATGAGCTTTAGAGGTTAAAAAGGGTTATATGAAATAGGAGCAAAGGAACCACAAGGTGAGTAAACATTGTATTTATGCTACAAGTGTGAGTAAAAACTATAATCTTGTTCCAAGTGTGAGTAACATTATATTATGTTATAAATATGTGATATCATGGTATGTGAACCTTGAGATCTTGAAACCCAAGTTCATCCTATCCTCAAATATGATTAAGTGATTTCTTTGTAAAGCTTGGATTACCAAAGGACAATTGGTCCAAAAACTATTTTTGTTTATCCAATGATAATTCCTAGTGATTATTACCCTAACTTATATTCATTTTGGAACTACACTATTTTTGTATCTTTTGCTCAAAGTTAAATTGCCATTGTTTTATGATACATGTTATTGCTACCTTAAATATTATTGTTACATGTGAATACCATTAGCTCTAGCAATGGTACCTCTAACCCTTTATGTAGAAGTTCTCATGCTAATGCAGGTAATCATCAAAACCTATGCACATGGTTTTAACCTAATGGATAGGGGTAATGTATCCACCTCAGCAAGAAAGGGTGGTTCTAGCCGTGGGGCCTGATCAGCTTCATGTCTTCTATATGATAGGAGTTGGAATTTGGTTTAAGGCCACCTCTCCTCTATGTGTTTGAGTGGTAAAGCAATAGCCTCCACTCTCTATTTGATATAAGTGTGATTTTTGCAAACTTGTTAAATTGAGCCCTTGCTAAATTGCAACTTGATTCATGAGTTGAAAATAATGAACTATGTGTATAAGTTATGAGTTTCCTTTTCAAAGGAATATGTGTTAATGTATGTGCTTTATTGTTTACTCATTGAGATCATCTATCTCACCCTTTTTTCCTTGTGTGGTTCCAAGTGAGCAAATGTGAGGAGGCAAAGTGATGGCTTAAGAATTCTACTTCACTTAGGGATTCCTTGTCAAAATCATTAATAATACCATGTTATGAAGTGTTGTCATTAGATGCTCTGATATGTTTATCATGAGATGTTGTTTATTAAGGTTTTGAGTGGATTATGAATATTATTTCCTTATGGATTCTATGTGAAGTGTCTAATTATTGTCTTTTGCAACTAAAGGTTTTTCATATAATGTTTTAAATGAGTTATTGAATAAGGTTTGGTATGATCTTAGGCATGATTTGTATATGTGTAAGTGAGTTCTATGGGCATGGCTGACCTTATGTCTCCCTGTGTTCTAAGACTATCATATCTTTAAAGTTGGGATGTGACAGAGATAAGCATGATACTTGATAGGTGACTTGTTAAATTAACATATATGGAAAGTGTTAAGTGTATTAAATTGAATTGATCATGATATATTGTGTTTGACTTTAGAAAAGTCTTGATATGAGTTATTATGTGTTTTCATGTGGGCCTATAAAGGCAAAGCATGCAAGACTAAAAAAGTCAGCATACTATGTGCAAGTGATGAGTGCACTTCTAAGTGCAACTCCAAGTGTAAATGAATGTTATATATGCATGGGGTAGTATGGGATAGGATAACACGATGTTAAATAAATACTAAGTGTCGAATTAAATATTATGTTAGAGCTTGAGGAGTAGTAGAAGTTCAAAAGGGGCTACAAGTAAGAGGAGTAAAGTAACCATAAGGTGAGTAAACATCATGTTTCAAGTTACAAGTATAAGTTATCATGTTATGTGAACCTTTGATATCTTGAAATCCAAGTTCTTTTTTATTTTTAATTATAACTATATGATTTCTTTGTTATGCTTGGGTTGCCAAAGGACAATTAGTCCAAAACCATTTTTTTGATTATTCAATCCTAATAAATAATCTTTGTGAATTGTTGCTTTACTTTACATTCTTTCAGGAACCACACTGTTATCTATCTTTTGTTTAACAAGTTAAACTACTATTGCTATTATGTTACATGTAATTGCATTCTTAAATGCTATTATTGTAAGTGTTTGCCATTAGCTCTAGCTATGGTATCTATGAACCCTTTATGCAAAAATCCTCATACCAATGTGGGTAATCATTGGTATCTGTGCATACGATCTTAACCCGATGGCTAGGGGTAGTGTATCCACCTCAGTTAGAAGGGGCAGTTTTAGCCATGGTGCTTGATAAGTTCCATGACTTTTTATGAGTTACAAGTTGGGAGTTGCAATTTGGTTTAATACCACCTCTCCCTTGAGTGAATGAACTAATAAGTCATCACTCTTTACAAGTTATAAGTTGATTTCTATAAACCTTGCTTATTTACAAACCATGATTTATGAACCTTACCGCCTTATAAAGGGACATGTGTTATTTTACAAGTTTTATTGTTTACTCATTGAGATCATCTATCTCACCCCTTTTCCTTATGTGGTTTCAGGTGAGCGTTATGAGGAGGCAAGGTGATCATTCAAGCAACCTACTCCTCTTGGGATATTTCCTTGTCAAAGTTATAATAATACCGTATTCTATTTTTATTATATACTATGTTGATAAATCATTTGGAGTCTTAAGCATTTATTTTCTTATGGATTATATTTAAAGTATGTTTAATGATTCTTCCGTAACTTAAGGTTTTCCTTTATAAAAGTTTTTATCAAGTTAATGCATAAGGTTTAGTATGATCCTAGGCAATGTTATTATATGCATGAGTGGGTTCTATAGGCGTTAGTGACCTTATGTCTCCCCATGTTCTAGGATCGTCATATCTCTTAATTTGGGATGTCACAAAGTTGGTATCAGAGTTGTGTTTTTTTAAAAAGGCTAGTTTATACTTGTCCATATGTTGGTTTGGTTCAATATAATCTTGAAGCATAGGAATTTTTCTATCATGTCACTTGCATTATATTGTTAGTATAGTTCCATGAAATCTTAATAGGTTATAATACTCCTTATTATTGTTTGCTTGCGTGCCTTATGATTTTGTTACCAGATGACCAAGAAGATTACCTCTGCTTAAGGACCTAGGCCTAGAGCACCCTAGGTGACCTGTAAGAGGACTTCCCAGAGATGTTTGAGAAAGTCATGCATGTGATTTGCCCCAATAAAGAGAAGACCCCTGACGAAGAGGAGGACTCTGAGGAGTGCTTAGATTATGATTGGGTTCATAACAAGATTCAGAAGTTAGAAGAGGACTACTCAAACTTGACAAAGGAAAATCAAAGTCCAAGGTCTCTAATGCAAACCTTGAGAGGGGATATCGAGCATATTAGGGTAGGGATTGTTGAGCATAAGGGAGACCACTAGCCATTGAGGTCTTTATCTTTGACTGGTCACCGATAAGATAGCAATCTCCTTTGTTACTGATGTGGCAGCAGTGGTCATATCACTCTCGGGTGCTCTCCTATTGATCATTTGCCTACTCGACTTTGGAGGCTACCTGACGATTGCCTTAGTGGAGGACACATGAGGGCTAGAATGAGTAGTTGGTGATAATTGGTGTAGCAGCAAAGGACTTTGTATGATATGAAAGATATTCCTCTTGACTGCTTAGCTATATAGTATGCATTGATTTCTTATATTATCTATGCCATGTTTGACTTATATATGATAGGAAAATTTATGATGCCATAAGTTATATGTTACACAATTATGATTCAAGATATATGCCTTGATATATATATGCTATGTAATATATGCTATGTAATATATGATCAGAGATGTGATATGATATGATAGTAGGATTAGATGGGTTAGTAGGGAGTTTGCACTAAATTCCCTTATTGTGGTAGCAGGATGCCTCCCAAGAAAAAAGTTCCCATAATTGCCCAAACTGTTAGGGCTAATGGGGATATAATATTAGATATTGCCTCAAATGCTGCCTCTGCATCGATGAGGTCAAGGGAAAGATCGAACTCGAGGGCACTAACCTTGGACTCTAATGAATAAGCCTCTTCGTAAGGGGTTCACACTATATACAAGGAAATGAGAGACTTGCGTAAGGAATTGGATGAGATGTGAGCTCAAAGGCGGGAAGTGCCACTTACATAAGAAGGAAATAGAGTTCTGCCACCTATGGTAGTGGCACCTGCTCCGAGGGAGAGGAAGCGATTACCTGATGAAGGGATGACTGTCTTAGAGTTTAAGAAGTTATAGCCACCTACCTTTTGTGGTGAGGAGGGTGATAACCCTCATGAATTCTTGGATGAGATGGACAAGCTAGTCCATTGTTTATCTTACTTGGATGCCCAAGTGATTGAGTTGGTAGGACTCCAACTCAAAAAGGAGGCTTTGTACTTGTATAAGAGAAATATTAAGGAGCGACTATATAGAGCTAACCTACCTACATGGGCAGAATTTAAGCAAGAGGATATAGATCAATTCTTGCCTGAAAGTGAAAGGTAAGATAGGGCACTGCAGTTTGAGCAGCTAAAACAGAAGCTTGGAATATCGGTGTTGAATTATACTAAGGAGTTCAATCGACTTAGCCAGTTTTGTTATCAACATCATTCCTAATAAAGCAAGCCACATCAATCATTTCTTAAGAGGGTCGATCACACCTCTATTCAACTCGTTGGCAGTAATTGAATTCTCGACCTTGGCTAAGCTGATAGATAAGGCCAAGATAATGGAAAAAAGGTGTAAGGTTGAGAGGGCTGAATGAGCTGAATGAGAGCAAAAGGGAAAGCACAAGAGCAAGGGGCATAGAGGCCAACATAGAGGAGGAGGAGGAGGTCTAGGAAAGGAATCATCGCCAGTCACTACAACACTCGGACCACGGAATGGACAGTCTAAGCAAAGCTTTTTCACTTTCAGCCAGTGTGGAAAGAAGCATCCTGGAGTGTGCTGAAGAATTTTTGGTGTGTGTTTAAAGTGTGGGCAAATGGGTCATTTCATTAAAGACTACCCTCAGATAAGGAATCTGGGGAATGTGACCTCAGCACCTCCACAACCTCAACCATGCCAACCCCAACTGCAAGGAGCTAAGAGTAAAGGGCTAGTTAACAGAAACACGCAGATAATGGATAATAGGAGTAAGGGTCGGTTCTTCACCTTGAATTAGCAAGAGGCTCGCACATCACACATAGCCATCATAGGTATCATCCTCATCCAAAATTTTAGTGCAAAATGTTTGATTGATTATGGTGTTACGCATTCTTTTGTATCACCATGTTTTTCTAAGAGTCTTGGTAGAAATAAGGAATTAATGCATGAACCCTTAGTAGTGTCAACTCCTTTAGGTGAGAGGATGGAAGTGAAATATGTATTTAAGGATTATGAGGTAGACATAAATGGGCAAAAACTTTCTATAGAATTGTTAGAATTGGATGTGCTAGAATTTGACGTAATATTAGGAATGGACTGACTATATAAGCGTGGGGCTCGTATTGATTATAGAGAGAAGTTAGTGGAATTTTGAACTAAGGATGGCAAGGAGTTTAAGTACCAAAGTGACAGGGATGAGAATCCACCAAATTTAATATCGGCCATAGGAGTAAGAAGAATGTTAAGAAATGGGTGCTAAGCGTACTTAGCTCACATTGTCGATACGAACAAAGAAGATACTATTCGAGGTAAAAGCATGCCAATGGTGGATGAATTCATAGATGTTTTTCTCAAGGATCTACCTTAGATACCATTGGATCTTAAAATCGAGTTCAACATCAAACTTCTACCGGATACGCAGCCCATATTGATACCGCCATATCGTATGGCATCGGTGGATTTAAAAGAATTAAAGACACAACTGCATAACCTACTCAACAAAGGTTTCATTTATATGAGTAGTTCATTATAGGGAGTGCTAGTGTTGTTTGTGAAGAAGAAAGATGGTTTATTCTATATGTACATCAATTATTGCCAACTGAACAAATTCACTATAAAGAATAAGTATCCTTTGCCAAGGATAGATAATCTTTTTGATCAATTGCAAAGAACTGGCTCCTTCTCCAAGATCAACTTTAGGTCTAGCTATCATCAACTAAAGATCCATGCAGAAAACATCTGCTATACTGCTTTTCATACAAGGTACGATCATTACTAATTCATGATCCTACCGTTTGGGTTGACAAATGCTCCTGTTGCTTTCATGGACATGATGAATCGAATATTTAGGCCATCGCTCGATAAGTTTGCAATCATGTTCATTAACAACATTTTGATTTACTCTAAGAGTAATGAAGAACATAAAGAGCATTTGAGGATTGTGCTATAGACTTTGTGAGGTCACCAACTTTACGTGAAGTTGTCTAAGTGTGAGTTTTGGATGGAGTTTGTCAACTTTCTTATGCATGTAGTAAGTAAAAAAGGAATTCAAGTTGACCCTAAGAAAGCTGAAGCAGTAGCCAACTAGCCACGACCCATAGTAGTGTTTGAAGTTCAAAGTTTCTTAGGCATGGCTGGTTATTATTATAGATTTATATAGGACTTCTCTAAGATAGCATCACCATTGACGAAGTTAACAAGAAAACAAGTTAAGTTTATTTAGGAAGAGTCCTATGAGGAGAGCTTCCAAAAGCTTAAAAAGTGTTTGATATCAGCTTTAGTCTTGGCATTACTTGAAGGAGAAGAAGGATTCATAGTCTACTATGATGCCTCGAGAGTAAGACTTGGGTCCGTTTTGATGCAAAATGGTAAAGTCATCACCTATGCATCATGACAATATAAGAAGCATGAAGTGAACTACCCTACTTATGACTTAGAATTGGCTACAGTAGTATTTGCTCTTAAGATCTAGAGACACTACATGTATAGGACGAAGTGCGAGATCTATAGGGATCATAAGAGTCTTCAGTACATCTTGAGCCAAAGAGATCTCAACCTGAGGCAAAGGAGATGGGTCAAACTATTGAAGGACTATGACTATTAGATTCTCTACCATCCAGGAAAGGTGAACATGGTAGCGGATGCTTTGAGTTAGAAATCGATAAGAAGCCTGGCCTATGTGACCGTGCGAAAGAGGCCAATCATGAAAGAGCTAAAGGGATTGTTTAGTCAAGGCTTGAGGTTGGAGATTAGAGAATCACGAGCTTTAGTGGTTTATTTTCAAGTGAAGTCAAAGCTAATGGAAAGATAAAAGATTCACAAGATAAGGACCCGCACTTGGTTAAGTTAAAGGATAAGACAAAGGAGGGAAAGAGCTTAGATTTTGAAGTAGTCAATGGGATTCTAAAGTGTGGGAAAAGAGTGTGTGTGCCTAGTGTCGATGGACTAAGAGAAAGGATACTTAAAGAAGCACATCAGACACCCTACTGCACTCATCCTAGAACTACCAAGATGGATCATGATATGAGAGCAAGTTATTGGTGGCCTGGACTGAAGAAGGACGTGGCCAAGTTTGTGGCATCCTACCTAACTTGCCAACAAGTCAAGTATGAACACTAGCGACCCTTTGGACTACTTCAAGAGATTCAACTACACAAATGGAAGTGGGAACATATCACCATGGACTTTGTAGTTGGGTTACCTAGAACCTCCAAGGGTTATGACTCTGTATAGGTTATAGTGGATCAATTGACAAAGTTTGCCCATTTCTTGTAAGTCAAGACCACGTACTCTATTACTCAATATGCATAACTATACATGGATGAGATTGTGAAACTGCACGGAGTACCAATTTCTATCATCTTAGATTGAGGCACCCAATTCACCTCGAGGTTCTGGCAAAAGTTGCAAGAAATATTAGCAACGCAATTGGACTTTAGTACTGCATTTCATCCTCAAATGGATGGACAGTTTGACAGGACAATTTAGAAACTTAAGGACATGCTAAGGATGTGTGTCCTAGACTTTAATAGCAGCTGGGATAAGTACTTGTCCCTGATTGAGTTTGCCTACAACAACAGCTACCATTCATCTATTGGCATGGCACCATACAAAGCATTGCATGGGAGGAAATGTTGTTCTCCGGTTTGTTGGATTGAGCCTAGAGACGAGTATGTGGAGATGACGGAATTGCTTAAGGAGACTACCAAGAAGGTACCATTGATTCAAGATCAGCTAAAGATGGCTTTTAGTCAATAAAAGAGTTATGCAGACCCTAAGCGAAAGGATGTTCAATTTGTCATGGGGGATCACATCTTCTTAAAGGTCTCCCCAATGAAAGGTGTTATGAGATTTGGTAAGAGAGGAAAGCTATCACCTTGCTTCATTGGTCCTTTTGAAATATTGAATAGGATTGGGGAGGTATCTTATAGGCTTGCCTTACCCCCAACTATGGCATACGTGCACCTGGTTTTGCACATCTCAATGTTAAGAAATATGTATCGAACCCATCCTATGTCCTATTGCTGTTAGATATCGCGATAGACGAGCAACTAATTTATAAAGAGCTTCCAAAAGCCGTAATGGATCAACAAGTAAAAAGGTTAAGGAACAAGGAGATATCCATGATCAAGGTTCAATGGCAAAATCATGGAATGGACAAGTATACTTGGGAAGCCGAGGAAGAGATGCGATAGAATCAACCTTAGCTTTTCGAGAGTGTATAAGTAAGTATCTAAATTTGAGGATGAATTTCTTTTAAGGGGGGAGAATGTAACAACCCACACCTACCCTAGGAGTTTCATGATCTAATTTCCTGAATTTAGAACTATTATGGCTAAATGTGTGCTTTTGTGAAAAATTCATGTGTTATACGATGGGTGAGTATGTGGCATGTTAGAGAAGCTCTAATATACCTAATATGAGTTATTATGGTGAATCAAGTGATGTATATGAAATGCATGAGTATAAAAATATTTATTTCACATAAATTGAATTTTCATGCACAAAGCGATTTTTAAGCATAAAATAATTTTTATGAGTATTTTAAAGATTTTTTTAAATAAATTTTTTGGGGCAATTTTAATAAAAATAATAAGAAAAATATTTTATTTTTAATTACCTATAATTAGCCTATAAAATAAATAAAAAGGCCAAATTCCCAAAAGCCCACTACACCAAAACACTCCTCACCTAGCTCATTAAGGTAATCTTGAAAATTGTCCAAAACCCTAAATATTTAAAGGAGAATATGGCTAGCCCTAGTAGTAGCAGTGACCATTCTATTATTCTTCATATTTCCAGCAGAAAATTCTCTCAAAATTAATCTCTCAACCAAAATTCACAAAATACCTTCAAACTTTGCAATTTCGCAACCGTTTCACAAGTTTTTCCTTTCCTTTCAATTTGCTATTTGATTTTTGTGAAACTAATCATGAGAAAATTATTTTGAACTAAACATTTACTGATTTTCATTGATTAAATTTGACCTAGGTGAATTCTTGAGAGAGAAATCAATTTTTCTACTGAAATCACAAACCTCTGTATACAAATCCTCCAAAGGTGAACCCTAAAACTCAAAGTTGGAATTTTCATCCATAAACACAAGGGGGAGCTGCTTATTCTTGCATCATTGTGTTCTAAATTGATTTTTTTTGTGTTTAGATGAAAAATATCAAATTAAATCATATTTTTGTATATTACTGTAAAGATCGAAAAATACCAAAAAGTAAGAAAACTTATGATTTTCGCTCTAAACCCTAAACTTGAAATTTTCATGCATAAGGATTGTCTATGGCTACTGATTTGTGTATAATTAAATTATAAAATGATTTTTTGTTATGTTTGGATGAAAAATAATGGTTTAAATTATATGTTTACATGTTACTATAATGACTGAAAAGTATTGAAAACAAGAAAGATTCATGCTTTCAACCTAAAACCTGAAGTTGAAAAATTTGCATGTATATATATATATATATATATAGCTGCCAATTTTACATTAAAGTATTCTAAAATGATTTTTGTTTTGATTACATGAAAAATCTTGGTTTAATCATGCATTTGCGCATTACTGTAATAAACAGAAAGTGCAAAAAGGAAAAAAAATTCATGTTTATTCTTGAATGGGTGATTCAGCCTACATTAGGAATTTCATTCCAATGTCTATAATTTTTATTTGATATATTTTAATAATTATTGACATGTATACATGAATAATAAATAATTAAATTGCATGTTGGTTAAAGGAATAACTTTAGACAGGTCAAGAGGCAATTAGGTATATCTAGGGTTTCCTAACCCTATTTCTATGATGTGATTAATATGTTTATGTGATTAAGTGATATGGGAAATAAGTTTTGTGATAAGTTAATAATGAGTTAATGATTTTAAATGGATGATGAGATTGATTGTATGAATTGGTCATAAGAGATAAGCATGATGCTTGATAGGTGACTTGTTAAGTTGATATATATGAAAAGTGTGAAGTGTATTAAATTGAATTGATCATGATATATTGTGTTTCACTTTAGAAAAGTCTTGATATGAATTATTATATGTTTTCATATGGGCCTATAAAGGCAAAGCATGCAAGACTAAAAAAGTCAATGTCACACCCCACTTTTGAAAATGTGATGGTCCTAAGGCATGGGTAGCCATAAAGACACCAATAACCTATAGAACCCATGCACATGACAAAACTCAACATGATATAAGTAACAAATGCATTAGCCTAAGATCACAACCTATAACCTAATCATACTTTCCATACTAGATTCATCATTGATTCTCATACCATAGTCAATCTCAGTTTACCATTTAATTACACATTAATATAACACTTGTCAAATGCTTTTAACCACACTAAATATAATAATAGCATCTTACACATATGGATCATTTAAGAATTTTAAACATTTATTTAAATACAACAATTTTCAAATATCCAACTATTTCTTTAACTTAGTTATCCTCAAGAAAGAAATGATTGCTTGAGTAGTTAACTTGCCCTTATCCACTATACTCTCGAGTACATTCAATCTTCACATGTAAGGACTGGTGAGGGGGGAGGGGGTGAGCTTCCGGGAAAGCTTAGTGAGCAAAGAAATACAATCATTCTTTGGAAAATTAAAATATAATTCACTGTTCATTTATTAATAATTCAAGAACTTCAAATCCTTATATCAATTCTTTTACTTTATACTATTCTCAATATTTAAGGAAAGATATGCAAAATAAATCTCCATTTTCATCTAACTATACATACGACTTGATTGAGTTGGGATATTACAGTCAATATGTTATGTGCAAGTGATGAGTACACTTCTAAGTGCAACTCCAAGTGTATATGAATGTTATATGTGAACAGGGTAGTATGGGATGGGATAGCACGATGTTAAATAAATACTAAGTATCAAATTAAATATTATATTAGAGCTTAAGGAATAGTAGAAGTTCAAAAAGAGCTATAAGTAATAGGAGCAAAGGAACCATAAGGTGAGTAAATATTATGTTTCAAGTTACAAGTACAAGTTATCATGTTATGTGAACCTTTGACATCTTAAAACCCAAGTTCTTTTCTATTTTTAATTATGACTATATGATTTCTTTGTTAAGCTTGGGTTGCCAAAGGACAATTAGTCCAAAACCATTTTTTTGATTATTCGTTCCTGATAAATAATTTTTGTGAATTGTTGCCTTATCTTACTTTCTTTTTGAAAACACACTATTATCTATCTTTTATTCAATAAGTTAAACTGCCGTTGCTATTATGTTATATGTGATTGTATTCTTAAATGCTATCGTTATAAATGTTTGCCATTAGCTCTAGCTATGGTATCTATGAACCCTTTATGTAGAAATCCTCATGTCGATGCGGGTAATCCTGTGCATATGGGTAGTATATCCACCTCAGCTAGAAGGGGTGGTTTTAGCCATAGTACCTGAAAAGTTCCATGACTCTTTACAAGTTAAAAGTTGGGAGTTGGAATTTGGTTTAATTCCACCTCTCCCTTGAGTGAATGAATTAATAAGTCATCACTCTTTATAAGTTTACAAGTTACAAGTTGATTTCTGTGAACCTTGCTTATTTGCAAATCATGATTTATGAACCTTGCCCCCTTATAAAAGGACATGTATTATTTTACAAGTTTTATTATTTACTCATTGAGATCATCTATCTCACCCCTTTTCCTTGCGTGGTTTTAGGTGAGCATTATAAGGAGGCAAGGTGATCACTCAAGCAACCTACTCTGCTTGGGATATTTCCTTGTCAAAATTATAATAATACCATACTATGTTGAGTCTTTAGATGCTCCAAGAGTTATTATAGGAATTCTATTTTTATTATATACTATGGTGATAAATCATTTATAGTCTTAAGTATTTCTTTTCTTATGGATTATATTTAAAGTATGTTTAATGATTCTTCCGTAACTTAAGGTTTTCCTTTATAAAAGGTTTTATCAAGTTAATGCATGAGGTTCAGTATGATCCTAGGCAATGTTATTATATGCATGAGTGAGTTTTATGGGCGTAGGTGACCTTATGTCTCCCCATATTCTAGGACCATTATATCTTTGACTTTAGGATGTGACACAAAGGAACATATCACTTTAAGTGCAAAGGAAACAAAATATTGGATGAGGTTGATGCTATATGGTTATTTTATAAGTCAAGAGTTGCAAAAACAACATATGATCATAAAAGACTCCAAGTAAGTATGCATCATCTACAAGAGTTGTAAGATGAGCATAAATACACTGATTATTATGAGATGTTAAGACAGTTATTTTATTTGAATATGATGAAAATTATAAAGAAAGAAAAAGGAAAAGAAAAGAAAAAAAAAAAGAAAAAGGAAGGAAAAGAAATTATAAAGGAAGAAAAGAAGAAAGTGTTTCTTTATGATCTTTATAACTTTATTTTTTTTGTCTTCTCAATATTTTTCATTCTTGTTCTTATTCTTACTATTCAACTAGAGTAAGAAATTAGAGAAAAGAAATAAAAGAAGAAAATGTTTCATCTTTAAATTCTTGTTCTTGTATTTTTCTATCTAGTATTCTTAATGAAAGAATTTGAATTGTGAGTAACCTCTTTCATTTCTTATAATTTTTTAATTAAACTTAATTTGGAATTATTTTCATGTGATGATTAAATTCATCAAATAATTAGAGAGTCTAGATGTTTTGATAAATAATAATTTTCAAATAGTTTAATTCTTCAAATTCATTCCAAATTTCAATTAGATGGAAAATGCACTTTAAGGTAATAGAAAAAGTGTCACATCCCAATTAAGGACATATGATAGTCTTAGAACATGGGGAAACATAAGGTCATCCATGCCTGTGGAACCCACTCATACATATAAAAGCTTAGCCTAGGATCATACCGAATCTTATCCATGAACTTAATAAAACTATTTATAAGAAAAACCTTAAGTTGCGGAAGAATAGTTAACATATATTTTCAATATAATCCATAAGAAAAGAAATACTTAAGACTCCAAATGAGTTATCAAATGAAAAATATTTCAAACAAAACTCCTAAAATAAGAACTCTTGGAGCTTTTAGAGACTCATTATAACTTAACATAGTAACAAACTTTGACAAGGAAATTTCCCAAGCAGAGTAGGTTGCTTGATTGCCTCCCCATTCTGCTAATCTGAAACCACATAAGGAAAGAGGGGTGAGATAGATGATCTCAATGAGTAAATAAAAAAACTTGTAAAATAACATATATCCCTTTATAAGGGTTTAAGATTCATAAATGATGGTTTGCAATGAGTAAGGTTCATAGAAATCAACTTATAACTTGTAAACTTGTAAAGAGTGATGGCTATTAGCTCATTCACTCAAGGGAGAGGTAGCCTTATACCAAATTCCAACTCTCAACTTGTAACTTGTAAAGAGTTATGAAATTGATCAGGCTGCATGACTAGAACTGCCCCTTTTAGCAAAAGTGGATACACTACCCCCATCTATTGGGTTAAGACCATGTGCACAAATATTGTTGATTACCCACATTGGCATGAGAATTTCTAAAGTAAAATGCATATTAAGACTTTTCTAAAGTCAAATGCAACATATCATGATTTTAATATCAATTCAATTTAACATTCAACTTAACATACTTAACACCTTGAACTTATCAAGTAGCCTTTTAAGTATCATGCCTATCTCTTATGACCAATTCGTATAATCAATCTCATCATCCATTTAAGATTATTAACTCATCATAAAACTTATTTCCTATGTCACTTAATCATATAAACATATTAATCACATCATAGAAATATGGTTAGGAAACCTTAGATATACCTAATTGCCTCTAGACTTGTCTAGAGTTATTCCTTCAATCAACATGCAATTTAGTCATTTATTATTCATGTATACATGTCAATAATCATTAAAATATATCATATAAAAATTATAGATGTTGGGATTGAATTCCCAATGTATGCCGAATTACACCATCAAGTAAAACATGAATTTTCTTCCTTTTCGCACTTTTTGTTCATTATAGTAATATGCAAAAACATGGTTTAAACCGAGACTTTTCATGTAATCAAAACAAGAATCATTTTAGAACAATAATTTGCACAAATCAGAACCTATATATGTATACATGCATGAAAATTTTCCAACTTTAGGTTTTAGGATGAAACTCATGCATCTTTCTTATTTCTAATACTTTTCGGTCATTACTGTAATATGTAAACACATGATTTAAACTATTATTTTTCATCCAAACATAACAAAAATCAGTTTAAAATCAAATTTTATACAAGTTGGCAACCATGGGTCATTCATATGCATGAAAATTCTAATTTTAGGTTGTAGGGTGAAAATCATGAGTTCTCTTATTTTTCGGTATTTTCTAATCATTATAGTGATATTTAGAAATATGATTTAAATCAATATTTTTCATCTATACACAACAAAAATCAATTTAAAACACAATAATGCAAGAATCAATAGCCCCCCATGTGTTTATGCATGAAATTTCAAACTTTGAGTTTTAGGGTTCACCTTTGGATGATTTGTGTTGAGAGGTTTGTGTTTTCAGTTAAAAAATTGATTTCTCTCTCAAAAATTCACCTAGACTGAATTTTATTAACAAAAATTAGTAAATACTCAGTTCAAAATAATTTTTCTCATGATTAGTTTCATAAAAATCAAATAGCAAATTGAAAGGAAAGGAAAAACTTACGAAATGATCGTTAAATCGCAAGGTTTGAAGGTATTTTGTGAATTTCAGTTGAGAGATTATTTTTGAGAGAATTTTCTACTGGAAATATAAGAGAAATCAAAATGGTGGCTATTTAAACTAGGTTTGGCTGAATTCTCCTTTAAATATTTAGGGTTTTGGGCAATTTCCAATGTTACCCTTAATGAGCTAGGTATAGAGCGTTTTGGTGTAGTGGACTTTTGGGAATTTAGGCTTTTTATTTATTTTATAAGCTGATTATAGGTAATTAAAAATAAAATATTTTCTTATTATTTTCATTAAACTTTCCCCCAAAATATTTATTTAAAAAATATTTTAAAAATGCTCATAAAAATTATTTTTTGCTTAAAAATCACTTTGTGCATGAAAATCCATTTTATGTGAAATAAATAATTTTATGCTTATGTATTTCCTAGAAATCACTTCACCACAATAATTCATGTTATGTATATTAGAGCTTACCTAACATGCCACATACCCATCAAGTATATAACACGTGAATTTCCATAAAAGCACATACTTAGTCTTAATAGTTCTAAATTCAAGCGAATTGTCATGGAAATTCCTAGGGTAGGTGTGGGTTGTTACATTATTCCCCCCCCCCCCCCAAAAGAAATTCATCCTCAAATTTAGATACTTACTCATACAGTCTCAAAAAGCTAAGGATGCTTCTGTCACATCTCCTCCTCAGCTTCCCAAGTACACTCATCCATTCCATGATTCTGCTTGAACCTTGATCATGGATATCTCCTTGTTCCTTAACCTTTCACTTGTTGATCCATGATAGCTATGGTAACTCCTCATAGGACAATTACTCATCTATTGCGATGTTTGGCGGTGACAACACGTGATATGGATCTGACACATACTTCTTTAGCATTGAGATGTGGAAAACAGGGTGCACATGTGCCATAGTTGGGGGTAAGGCAAGCCTATAAGACACTTCCCCTACCTTATCTAAGATTTCAAAAGGACCAACAAATCAAGGTGATAGCTTTCCTCTCTTACCAAATCTCATAACACCTTTCATTAAGGAGACCTTCAAGAAGATGAGATCCCCCATAACAAATTGAACATCTTTTCGCTTGGGGTATGCATAACTCTTTTATTGAATGAAGGCCATCTTCAGCCGATCTTAAATCAAAGGTACCTACTTAGTAGTCTCCTTAAATAATTCTAGCATCTCCACATACTTGTCTCTAGGTTTAACCTAATAAACTAGAGAACGACATTTCCTTCCATACAAAGCATAATATGGTGCCATGCTGATAGACGAAGGGTTGCTGTTGTTGTAAGCAAACTCGATCAGGGGCAGGTACTTATCCCAGCTACCACCAAAGTCTAGGACACACATCTTTAGCATGTCCTCGAGTGTCTAAATTGTCCTTTTAAACTATTCCTCCATTTGGGAGAAACATAGTGCTGAAATCCAATTGTGTTCCTAATGCTTCTTGCAACCTCTGTTAGAACCTCAAGGTGAACTGAGTGCCTCGATCTGAGATGATAGAGATTGGTGCTCCATGCAGTTTCATAATTTTCTTAATGTATATTTATGTAGATTGAGTTGTAGTATCATATCCTAATTTTTAGAGAGACGGTTCTAGAACATGGGGAGACATAAGGTCACCCACGCCCGTAAAATCTACTCATGAACATATAATCATTGCCTAGGATCATACCAAACCTCATTCATTAACTTAATAAAACCTTTGCTTTTGTAAAGGAAAAACCTTAAGTTGCAGAGGTTAAAAATATACTTTAATACAGTTCATAAGAAAATAATAATAAGACTCCAAGTAAATTCTTCAACATAATACTCTAAAATAAAGTTCCCATAATACTCATCATAGCATGGTATTATTGTAACTTTGATAAGGAATCCCTCAAGTGAAGTAGAATGCTTGAGCCATCACCTTAGCTCCTCATATTGCTCACATGGAACCACACAAAGAAAAAAGAGTGAGATAGCTCAATAAATAAACAATATAGCACATACAATAACATATATTCCTTTTAATAGCAAACTCATAGGTTATAATGCATAGTTCATGATTTATAGTTCATGAATCAAAGTTTGCAATTTACCTAGGCTTGAAGAAATCACACATATAACACATAACACATAGAGTGAAGGCTATTGCCATAATCCATTGACCACATAGAGGAGAGGCAGCACTAAACTAGATTCCAACTTCGATCATATAGAGAAGCATGAAGCTGATTTGGCCCCACAACTAGAACTGCCTCTTCTAGCTAAGGTGGATACACTATCCCTATCCATTGGGTTAAGACCATATGCATAAGTTTTGATGATTACCCGCATCAGAGTGAGGATTTTTGCATAAAAGGGTTAGAGGTGCCATAACTAGAGCCAATGGCAATCACATATAACAATAGTACTTAAGGCAACAATAACATGTATCACAATAGCAATAGTAGTTTAACTTTTTGAACAAAAGATACAAGAATAGTGTAGTTCCAGAAAGAATATAAGTTAGGGCAATAATCACAAAGGTATTATCATTGGATAATCAAAAATAGTTTTTAGACTAATTGTCCTTTGGCAAACCAATCTTAACAAGGAAATCATAGAGTTTCATATTAAAATAGGAAAAAACTTGGGTTTCAAGAATACAAAAGGTTCACATATTATGATAGCTTGTACTTATAATAATAAAATAATATTTACTCACCTTGTGGTTCCTTCGCTCTTAGTACTCGTAGCCTTTGAACTTCTAAAACTCCTCAAGTTCTAACATAATATTTAATTCAACACTTAGTATTTATTTAATCATAATGCCATCCTATCCCACAAATACCTCATGCACATATAACATTCAATACATTTAGAGTTGTATATAGAAATGCACTCATCACTTGCACATAACATGTTGACTTTAAAAGTCTCGCACACTTAGCCTTTATAGGTGCACATGAAAGAACATTAGAATTCATACCAATACTTTTCTCAAGTCAACCACAATGTCATGATCTTAATATTAATTTGCTTTAACAATCATCTTAATACACTTAACACTTCTATACATGTCAACTTATCAATAGCCTTTCAAGTGTCATGCCTATCTCTTATGGCCAATTCATCAATCAATCTTTTCATCAATTCAAGATCATTAATTCATTATTAACTCATCATAAATCCTATTTCCATATTACCCAATCACATTCACATTTTAATCACAACACAAAGTTAAGATACCTTAAATATACCAAATTGCCTCTAGCTTGTCTAGAGTCATTTCTTCAATCAACATGCAATTTAACCATTTATCATTTATTCATACATGTCAATAATCATTAAAATAAATTATATAAAATTTATAGACATTGGGATAAAAATTCTCAAGTAGGTTGAATGCTCTATTCAAGGTAAAACTTGAATTTTCCTACTTTTCTTCTATTATAGTAATATGCAGAAACATGGTTTGAACTAAAATTTTTCATGTAATCAAAACAAAAATAATTTTAGAACACTAAACCATAAGAATTGGCACCCATATATATATATATATATATATATATATATATATATATATATATATATATATATATATAATTTTTTAACTTTATGTTTTAGGATGAAAACCATGCTATCATGTTTCCGGTACTTTCTAGTCATTACAGTAATATGTAAACACATATTTTAAACCATTATTTCTCATGCAATCATGACAAAAATTTATTTAAAATGAAAACCACACAAATTGGCAGCCCCTAGGGTTCATCCACATGAAAATTTTCAACTTTTAAGTTCTGGGACGAAAACCGTGAATTTCCTTGTTTTTAGAAACTTTTTGGTCATTGTAGTAATATACAGAAATATGTTTTAAACTAATATTTTTCATCTAAACACATCAAAAATCCATTAAGAACACAAATATGTAAGAATCAGCACCCCCCCCCCCCCTTGAGTTTATGCATGAAAATTTCAATTTTAAGTTTAGTATTCACCTTTAGAGAAATCGCATAGAAAGACTGGTGTTGTCGATAGAAAAATCATTTTCTCTTCCAAAAACTCACCTAGGCTGAATTTAATCAATAAAAATTAGAAAATATTCAGTTAAAATTAATATTCTCATGATTAGTTTCCTAGGAATCAAATAATAAATTGAAAGGAGAGAAAAACTTATGAATACAGTCAAGAAATTGCAAAGTTCAAAGATATTTTGTAAATTTTGGTAGAGAGATTATTTTGAGAGAATTTTACTGCCAAAATAATGAAATAATGGAATAGTGGCTGCTAAAATAAAGGGCTGGCCAAATTTTCATAATATATATGTAGGATTTTGGATAATTTCTAAGATTACACTTAATGAGTTAGGTTAGGAGTATTTTAATGCAGTGGGCTTTTGGGTATTAGGCTTTTTATTTAATTTTAGGGCCGATTATAAGTAATTAAAACTAAAATATTTTTCTTATTATTTTCATTAAAAATCCCCCCAAAACATTTAATTAAAATTATTTTAAAAATACTCATAAAATTATTATATGCTTAAAAATCGCCTTTTTGCATGAAAATTCATTTTATGCAAAATAAATTATTTCATGCTAATGCACTTCATATAAATCATTTATTTCATAATCATAATTCATATTAGGCATATTAAAATTAATTTAACATGCCACATACTCATAAATCAGATCACACATGAATTTTCATAAAATCACATATTTGATCACAATAACTCTAAATTCAAGCAATTTTTATGAAAACTCCTAGGGTGGGTGTGGGTTGTTACATGCAAAGTATGTGGTCTTGACTTGCAAAAAAAGAGCAGACTTAGTCAATTAGTCCACTATGACCCATTCCAAGACATATTCTTTTGGAGGTTCTAGGAACCCTAACTATGAAGTCCATAGTGATACGCTTCCATTTCCATTCAGGTAACTTAATCTCTTATAGCAATCCAAAGGGTCATTGATGCTTATACTGGACCTGTTGGCAAGCTAAGCAGGATGCCACAAACTTAGCCACATCCTTCTTTAGTTCAGGCTGCTAATAACTTGCTCTAACATCATTATACATCCTAGTAGTTCTAGGATGAGCGCAGTAGGGTGTTTGATGTGCTTTGTTAAGTATCCTTTCTCTTAGTCCATTGACATTAGGCACACATACTCTTTTTCCATACTTTAGAATCCCATCAACCAATTTGAATTCCTGGTTCTTTCCTTCCTTCATCTCATCTTTTAACTTAACCAAGTATGGGTCTTTATCTTGCAAATCCTTTATCTCCTCAATTAACTTTGACTTCACTTGAAAATGAGCCACTAAAGCTTGTGATTCTCTAATCTCTAGCCTTAAGCCCTAACTAAATAGTCCCTTTAACTCCTTTATGATTGGCCTTTTTCGCACAGTCACATGGGCTAAGCTTCCCATCGATTTTTGACTCAAAACGTCTGCCACTACGTTTGCCTTTCTAGGATGGTAGAGAATCTGATAGTCATAGTCCATCAATAATTTGACGCATCTTCTTTGCCTCAAGTTGAGGTATTTTTGGCTCAAGATGTATTGAAGACTGTTATGATCTGTGTAGATCTCACACTTCATCCCATACATGTAGTGTTTCTAGATCTTAAGAGCGAACACTACTGCAGCCAATTCCAAGTCATGAGTAGGGTAGTTTACTTCATGCTTCTTAAGTAGTCATGATGTGTAGGTGATGACTTTACCATTTTGCATCAAAACACATCCAAGTCCTACTCTCGAGGCATCGCAGTAGACTGTGAATCCTTCTTCACCTTCAGGTAATGCCAAGATTGAAGCTAATATCAAGCACTTCTTGAGCTTTTGGAAGCTCTCCTCGCATGACACCTTCTAAATAAACTTAACTTGTTTTCTTATCAACTTTATTAATGGTGATGCTATATTAGAGAAGTCTTGTACAAATCTATTATAATAACCAGCCATGCCTAAGAAACTCCAAACTTTAGAAACCTTTATGGGTTATGGCCAGTTGGCTACTAATTCAACTTTCTTGGGGTCAACTTGAATTTCTTCTTTACTTACTACATGCCTAAGAAAGTTGACAGGCTCCATCCAAAACTCACACTTAGGCAATGTCGTGTAGAGTTTATGTCACGTAGTGTCTGAAGCTCAATCCTCATATGTTCTTCATGCTCTTCTTTACCCTTAGAGTAAATTAGGATGTCATTAATGAACACGATCATAAACTTATCAAGGAAGGGTCTGAATACTAGATTCATTAAATCCATAAAAGCAGCAGGAGCATTCATCAGTCCGAATGGCATAATTGTGAACTCATAATGACCGTACCTTGTATGGAAGGTAGTCTTACATATGTCTTCTCTATAGATCTTTTGTTGATGATAGGTGGACCTCAAGTCGATCTTGGAGAAGTAGCTAGCTCCTTGCAGTTGATCAAAAATATCATTTATCCTTGGCAAAGGATACTTATTCTTCACGGTGACTTTGTTGAACTAGCGATTATCGATGCACATCCAGAACAAGCTATCCTTCTCCTTCACGAACAACATTGGCACACCCTATGGGGAACTACTTGGTTGGATGAAACCCTTGTCAAGCAGGTCATACAGTTGCATCTTTAATTCTTTCAACTACATTGGTGCCATATGGTATGACGGTATTAATATAGGTTGCGTGCCCGGTAGCAACTCGATATTGAACTTGATCTCATGATCTAGTGGTATCCCAGGTAGATCCTCAGGAAAAACAACCATGAATTCATTCACCACTAGTATGCTTTTACCTCGAACAACATCCTCTTTGTCCGCATCGACAACATGAGCTAAGTACGCTTGGCACCCTTTTCTCAACATCCTTCTTACTCATAGGACCGATATCAAATTCAGTGGATTCTCATTCCTATATCCTTGGTACTTAAACTCCTTCCCGTCTTTAGTTCAAAATTCCACTAACTTCTCTTATAATCAATACGAGCCTTATGCTCATATAGCCAATCCATTCCTAGGATCATGTCAAATTCTAGTAAATCTAATTCTAACAACTCCATAGGAAGTTTCCATCCATCAATGTCTACCTCACAGTCCTTAACCATATACTTTACTTCCATCATTATTTCTAAAGGAGTCGACAGTACTAAGGGTTCATTAACTAATTCCTTGTCTCTACCAAGACTCTTAGCAAAATATGGAGACACAAATGAATGCGTAGCACCAGAATCAATCAAGCATCTTGCACTAGAAATTTGAATAGGAGTAATACCTTCTCCTTTTAAATCACACTAGATCTCTTCCTTTAACTATACTTGATATCTATATAAGTGACAGAGAAATCCCTAGCTTTTTTGTTGTTATAGTCTATATGGTAGCATGTAAGCCATAAATTCCTTAATATATTTCACTTACTTCATACTATATACTTATGTATATATAATGTAACTGATTTGTTTCATTCTCTTACTGATCATTACTAAATATCATTTATCTTCTTATGGCATCAATCACAATTATCATTTAATAACTCTATATAATTCATATATCAGACAATTATAACATGTAAGCATTTTATATCTCATAACATTATATCCATCAATCATTAATCTAAATTGGATCAAAACTTAGTCAACTTCTCTTTCTAATCCACTTAACCCCACTATCAAAATATTATACTTAGTATGCATTTAACATGAGCACCCATCATATAATATCACATCATAAGACATTTATCACCTAACATATATCACATATCATGGCATGTATCATGTATTATATAACTTATATCATCATGGATTTCCCTATCATATATAAGTCAATCAGATTGTAGGCAATAAATGAAATCCACCTATACTAAATAACTAGGCAATCAAAAGAAGTAGCATTCCTATCATAAAAGGTCTTATACTACTATGTCAAACATTACCAAATGCTTGCCCTAGTCCTTATATGTCCTTCACCAAGGCTCTCATTGGGTAAACCCCAAGGTTGAGTCGACAACCAATCAATGGAAGAGCACTCAAGAGCTATATGACCACTGCTGCCACATTAGTAGCAAAGGAGATCTCTGTCCCGCTGGTAACCAATTGACAATAAGGATCTCGATGGTGAGTAGTCTATCCTTTGCTCAGCAATCCCAGCCCTTATATGCTCAATCTCCTCTCTCAAAGTATGAACCAAAAGCTTAAGACATCGATTTTCATCCTTCAAATTGAAGCAAGCACTCTCTAATTTCTAAATCTTACTATAAACCCAATCACAATTTAAATACTCCTCGGGGTCCTCCTCTTAGTAAGGGGTCTTCTCCCTCTTGGGGTGAATATGCATGACTTTCTCGAACATCTCTAGCCATGTCCTCTTGCATGCCACATACGGTGCTCTAGGTCATAGTCCTCGAGCAGGGGTAATCTTCTTAGTCATGTGGTAAAAGAATCGTAAGGCACAAAAGTAAACAATAATAAAGAGTACTATAACCTATTAGGATTTCGCGGAACTACAATAGTGATAGACTATAAGTGATATGACAATAAAGTTCCTATGCTATAGGATTATACTTAATCAACCCAATAAATAGACAAGTCTAAACTAGACTTTTGAAAAATAGGCTTTGATAACAATCTTGACACATCCCAATTTTGGAGATATGATGATCCTAAAACATGGGGAGACATAAGGTCACCCATGCCCATAGAACCTACTCATACATATAAAAGCATAGCCTAGGATTATACTAAACCTGATGCATGAACTTAATAAAACCGTTTATAAGAAAAACCTTAAGTTGCGGAAGAATAGTTAACATATATTTTCAATATAATCCATAAGAAAAGAAATACTTAAGACTCCAAATGAGTTATTAAATGAAAAATATTTCAAACAAAACTCCCAAAATAAGAACTCCTGGAGTGTCTAGAGACTTATCATAACTTAACATAGTAATAAACTTTGACAAGGAAATTTTCAAAGCGGAGTAGGTTGCTTGGGCGATCACCTTGCCCCCTCATACCGCTCATCTGAAACTATATAAGAAAGAGCGGTGAGATAGATGATCTCAATGAGTAAATATTAAAAACTTGTAAAATAATATATATCCCTTTATAAGGGTTCAATATTCATAAATCATGGTTTGCAATGAGTAAGGTTCACAGAAATCAACTTGTAACTTGTAAACTTGTAAAGAGTGATAGCTATTAGCTCATTCACTCAAGGGAGAGGTGGCCTTATACCAAATTCCAACTCCTAACTTGTAACTTGTAAAGAGTCATGAAATTGATCAGGCTGTATGGTTAGAACTGCCCCTTCTAGCTGAACTGGATACACTGCCCCTATCCATCGAGTTACGATCATGTGCACAGGTACCGATGATTGCCTGCATGGGCATGAGGATTTCTGCATAAAAGGTTCATAAATACCATAGTTAGAGCTAATGGCAAACACTTGTAATAATAGCATTTAAGAATGCAATCACATGTAATATAATAGCAATAGCAGTTTTACTTGTTGAACAAAAGATAAATAATAGTGTGGTTCTAGAAAGAAAGTAAAGTAATGCAATAATTCACAAAGGATCTTTATTATAATTGAATAATCAAAAATGGTTTTGGACTAATAGTCCTTTGGCAACCTAAGCTTACAAAGAAATCATTTAGTCATAATTGAAACTAGAAAAGAACTTGGGTTTCAAGATATTAAAGGTTCACATAACATGATAACTTATACTTGTAACTTGAACATTATGTTTACTCACCTTATAGTTTCGTTGCTCCTACTACTTGTAGCCCCTTTTAAACTTCTACTACTCGTCAAGCTCTAACATAATATTTAATTTGATACTTAGTATTTATTTAACATCATGCTATCCTATTCCATACTACCTATCAAATCCTAATTTCGAAGACATGATAGTCCTGGAACATGGGGGAGACATAAGGTCACCCACATTGGCAGAACCCACTTATACTTATACAAATCATGCTTAGGATCATACAAAATCCCATGTACTAAATATCCAATAATATAGGAAACTTCAATATGTAGAAGAATAGTTTAACAAAATACTTTGAAAACATCTTATAAGGAAAATAACATTTAAAGTCTTAAAATAAATCATCAATGATTAATAGCCCAAAATAAACTCCCGAAGTGTCTACTAGTAACTCTTCATAACATAGTATAATTAAAGACTTGGACAAGGAATCCCCTAAGCGAAGTAGAAAGCTTAAGCCATCACCTTGCCTCCTAAAACTTGCTCACCTGGAACCATACAAGAGAAAGGGGTGAGATAGATGATCTCAATGAGTAAACAATTATAGCATAAACGATATCATATGTCCCATTTTTAATGAAACCCATTTCACAAAACACATAGTTCATGATTTACAAATCATGGTTTCACATTTTCAATTTAGCAAGATTTTCACTTTAGCAAGTTCACAGAAATCACACTTATAACACTTATTACCCAATAGGAGTAAATGACTATGCTAGCTCATTCGCTTAAGGGAGAGGTGGCCTTTTACCAACTTTCAACTCCCAATCCAATAACTTATAAAGTCATGAAACTAATCAGACTCCACGGCTAGAACTGCCCATTCTAGTTGAGGTAGATACACTATCCCTATCCATTGGGTTAAGACCATATGCACAGGTTCTGATGATTACCTATATCGGCACGAGGATTTCTACATAAAGGATAGGGGTACCATAGCTAGCGCTAATGGTATTCACATATAACAATAGCACTTAAGGTAACAATAACATGTACCATGATAACTATAGCAGTTTAACATTTTAAACAAAAGATCCAATGATAGTCTAGTTCTAGAAAGAAAGTAGGTAAGGTATAATCTTAAAAGTGTTTTTCATATCATTGAATAAACATTATTGGTTTTCCAACCAATTCTCCATTGGCAACCCAAGCTTAACAAATAAATCACATAATCAAATTTAAATTGAAGTGAACTTGGGTTTCGAGAATTTCTAAGGTTCCCATTAACTTAATCATAATAGCTTGTACTTACAACAATAGTATAATGTTTACTCACTTTGTGGTTCCTTTGCTCCTACTACTCATAGACCTTGAACCTCTATAACTCCACAAGCTCTAATATAATATTTAATTCAATACTTAGTATATATTTAATCATCATGCTATCCTATCCCATAACTACCCTATCACGTATAATATTTGTGTATACTTAGAGGTGCACATAAATGTGCACTAATCACTTGTACATAACATGTTGACTTTAAAAGTCTTGCCCATTTAGCCTTTCTAGGCTCACACGAAAACATATTATAAATCACAACAATACTTGTCCCAAGTCAAGCATAAAGTCATGGTCTTGATATCAATTCACTTTAACAATCATCTTAGTACACTTAACACTTTCATACATGTCAGCTTATCAATAGCCTTACAAATGTCATACCTATCTTTTATGCCCAATTCATTCAATTAATCTCCTCATCAATTCAAGACCATGAATTCTTTATTGACTCATCATAAAACCTATTTCCATATTACCTTATCACATTCACATTGCATTCACAACATAAGGTTAAGATACCTTAAGTATACTAGATTGTCTCTAGCCATATCTAAAGTCCTTCCTTCAGCCAACATGCAATTTAACTATTTATCATTCATTTATACATGCCAATAATCATTAAAATACATTATATAAAAATTATAGATATTAGGATAAAAATCCCAACAATGGCTGAATGCACTAACAAGAAGAAAACCTGAATTTTTCTTACTTTTCGCACTTTTCGTCTATTACACTAATATGTAGAAACATGGTTTGAATGAAGATTTTTTATATAATCAAAACAAAAATCATTGTTGAACATGAAAATGTAGGAATCGGCACATATATAGATCCATATGCTTGAAAATTTCCAACTTTAGGTTTTAGGATGAAAAACCATGAGTTTTCTTGTTTTCAATACTTTTCGATCATTACAGTAATATGTAAACATGTGATTTAAACCATTATTTTTTATTCAATCACAACAAATATCAGTTTAGAACATCAAAATAAGCCATAGGTATTTCTTATGCATGAAAATTCTAAATTTAGGGCGCTTTCCGTTTATTACAGTAATATATAAGCA
The DNA here is from genome assembly GCA_947687605.1 of Reutealis trisperma. NCBI lineage: Eukaryota > Viridiplantae > Streptophyta > Magnoliopsida > Malpighiales > Euphorbiaceae > Reutealis > Reutealis trisperma. The sequence goes on from CANTUT010001164.1 coordinate 53,608, forward strand.
CATGTTTTAAATCATTATTTCCCATCCAAACATAATAAATATTAATTTATAATGCAAACTCATACAAATCAGAAGCCCCTAGGATTTATTCACATGAAAATTTCTAACTTTTAAGTTCTAGGACAAAAATCTTGAATTTTCTTATTTTCCAAAACTTTTCAGTCATTACAGTAATATGCAAAAATATAATTTAATTTGATATTTTTCATCTAAATACATCAAAAGTCCATTTAGAATACAAACATGTAGAAATTGCCTGCCCTGTAGTGTTTATGCACAAAAATTGAAATTTTGAGTTATAGGATTCACCTTTGGAGAAATCACGCAGAGAGGTTGGTATTTTTAGTAGAAAAATTGATTTCTCTTAAGGATTCACCTAGGCCAAATTTTATCAATCAAAATTAGTAAATATTCAATACAAAATAATTTTTCCATGATTAGTTTCATAAGAATCCAATAATAAATTGAAAGGAAAGGAAAAACTTACGAAACAGTCACGTAAACGCAAAGTTTGAAAGTATTTTGTGAATTTCAGTAGAGAGAATAATTTTGAGAGAATTTTTCAGCAAAAATAATGAAATAATAGAATGGTGGCTGCTGGAATGAAGGGCTGGCTGAATTCTCATAATATATGTAGGGTTTTGGACAATTTCCAAGATTACCTTTAATGAACTAGGTTATGAGTGTTTTGGTGTAGTGGGCTTTTGGGTATTTGGGCTTTTTAATTATTTTTGGGGCTGATTATAGGTAATTAAAATAAAAATATTTTTCTTATTATTTTCTTTAAAATTTTCCCCAAAACATTTATTTTAAAAATTATTTTAAAATATTAATAAAATTATTTTATGCTTAAAAATCGCCTTTTTTGCATGAAAATTCATTTTATGTGAAATACTTTATTTTATGCTAATGCACTTCCTATAAATTATTTAATTCATAACAATAACCCATATTATGCATATTAAAATTAATTTAACATGCCACATACTCATTAATCACATAGCACATAAATTCTCATAAAAGCACACACTTAGCCTTAGTGGTTCTAAACCAATCAAATTGTCACAAAAATTTCTAGGGTGGTTCTGGATTGTTACACTACCCAATGCACATATAACATTCATATACACTTGGAGTTGCACTTAGAAGTGCACTCATCACTTGCAAATAACATGTTGACTTTTACAGTCATGCATACTTTGCTTTTATAGGCCCATATGAAAAACACATAACAACTCATATCAAGACTTTTATAAATTCGAACACAACATATCGTGATTTTAATATCAACTTAATTTAACATTCAACTTAACACACTTAACACCTTTAACTTATCAAGTAGCCTTTTAAGTATCATGCCTATCTCTTAACCAATTCATACAATTAATCTCATCATCCATTTAAGATTATTAACTCATCATAAAACTTATTTCCCATATCACTTAATCATATAAACATTTTAATCATATCATAGTAATAGATTAGGAAACCCTAGATATACCTAATTGCCTCTAGACTTGTCTAAAGTTACTCATTCAACTAACATGCAATTTAATCATTTATTATTGATGTATACATGTCAATAATCATTAAAATATATCACATAAAAATCATAGACATTGGGATTGAATTCCCAATGTTGGCCGAATTACACCATCAAGTAAAACATAAATTTTCTTCCTTTTCGCACTTTCCATTCATTATAGTAATATGTAAACACATGATTTAAACTAAAATTTTTCATGTAATCAAAACAAGAATCATTTTAGAACACTAATTTGCATAAATTGGCACCAATATATGTATGCAAACATGAAAATTTTCTAACTTTAAGTTTTAGGATGAAAATTATGCATCTTTCTTGTTTCCGGTACTTTCCGGTCATTACTGTAATATGTAAACACATGAGTTAAACCATTATTTTTCATCCAAACATAACAAAAATCAGTTTAGAATCAAAGTACATACAAATTAGCAGCCATTGGTCATCCATATGCGTGAAAATTCGAATTTTAGATTGTAGGGTGAAAATCATGAGTTCCCTTATTTTTTGGTATTTTTTAATCATTACAGTAATATTAAGAAATATGACTTAAATAAGTATTTTTCATCTAAACACAAAAAAAAAAAAAATCAATTTAAAACACAACAATGCAAGAATTGGCAGCCCCCCTTGTGTTTGTGCATGAAATTTCAAACTTTGAGTTTTAGGGTTCACCTATGGAGGATTCGCGTAGAGAGGTATGTGTTTTAGGTAAAAAAATCGATTTCTCTCTCAAAAATTCACCTAGGCCAAATTTAATCAATATAAATCAGTAAATATTTAGTTTAAAATAATTTTCTCATGATTAGTTTCATAAAAATCAAATAGCAAATTGAAAGGAAAAGAAAAACTTATGAAATGATCGCGAAATAGCAAGGTTTGAAGGGATTTTGTGAATTTTGGTTGATAGATTATTTTTGAGAGAATTTTCTACTAGAAATATGAGAGAAATCAGAATGGTGGCTGTCTAAACTTGGATTGGCCAAATTCTCCTTTAAATATTTAGGATTTTGGGCAATTTTTGAAATTACCCTTAATGAGTTAGGTGAGGTGTGTTTTGGTGTAATGGGCTTTTGAAAATTTGGGTTTTTTTTTTATTTATTTTATGGGATGATTATATGTAATTAAAAATAAAATATTTTTTTATTATTTTCATTAAAATTTTGCCCAAAATATTTATTTAAAAAATATTTTTAAAATGCTCATAAAAATTATTTTATACTTAAAAATTACTTTGTGCATGAAAATCCATTTATATGAAATAAATATTTTTATGCTTTTGTATTTCTTATAAATCACTTACTTCACCATAATAATTCATATTATATATATTGGAGCTTATCTAACATGTCACATACCCATCAAGCACATAACAGATGAATTTCCATAAAAGCACATAGTCTTAATAGTTATAAGTTCAAGCGAATTGTCATGGAAATTCCTAGGGTGGGTATGAGTTGTTATAAAAAGTTTCTATTATAAATCCTAAAAGGAAAATTTTAAGGGACAAGTCCATAGATAATGCTATAGTTGACAAAAGAAAATATTTCTATTGTTAATGTTATGAATATTGGAAAAGTAATTGTTCTAAGTATTGTGAATACTTAAAGACAAGGAGGAGGATAAACCTTATGAAGGTAAATCCCTCTTTTATGACTATATTTCAATGATTTAGATAGTTCATCTATTGCTCGGATTCATGATATAGGTGCTTCTGTGCCATATCCATGATCATTGTAAGTAATGGAAAAATGGAGATTAAATAAAGTGATTTTGAAAAATCTAAAGGGCAAAGTGTTTGTTTCAAAAGAGCTTTTAGAATACTTTATGATGATTTTAAAAATCATATTTTGTATGTCTAGTATATACTTAATGATGATTTTAAAGTCATGTTTTGTAAATCATATATTTATTTCATACTTAAGCTATATTATTCTGAAACTTAAAGAAATTGTGAATTCCGTTACTAGAAAAATGTTTGCATGATTTATTATAGTAATAAACTTAAGAGTATGAATTATATGTTTGATGTATTATTATTATTAAGTTAATAATAACAAAACAACTCTAAATGCTTTCGTGATAATGCCATAAAGAATTTCAATCTAAAACCACTAAGATTTCTTATATTAGTTTGTCTAGCTGAAGATAAGACAACTTAGTTGGATAACATGTGTCACTACCCATTAGGGTGTGAACTTGTTTCAACTTAGAAGTCTAGTATCTAATGTAAAAACAACTAGATCAACTATTTTTGGACAAAAGGATAGAAATCAAAGAAGTTTTAAAATTTATGCATATAGATGCATCAATACCAATTGTGAAATGGTTAGTGGGAGTTTTTCCTAATTCATTGTGTTTACCTATATATGTAAATATTGACCCATTTAGAAAAAGGTAAATAAAATGAATTTTTCATTTGAATTATTGAAATGTTCAAGAAATTCAATTGTCAAATCCCAATTTTAGAGATTGAATAGTCCTAGAACATGAGGAGACATAAGGTCACCCATGCCTATAGAACCTACTTGTAAACATATAAACATTGTCTAGGATCGTACCAAAACCTCATATATTAACTTAATTATCAAATAATAAGGAAAACTTTAATTAGCAAAAGCATAGTATTAAAATTCTTTAGATATAATCCATATAAAAAAGAACATTTAAGACTACCAAATAAATTAACACATAAATAATATTTCATAAATGAAACTCCCAGAGCATCTAAAAGACTCTTCAAATCATAGTATACTAATAAAGTTGGATAAGAAAATTTCCCTAATGGAGTAGATTGCTTGAGCTATCACCTTGCCTCCTCAAAATGCTCACTTAGAATCATACAAAGAAAAGGGGTAAGATAGATGATCTTAATGAGTAAACAATATAGCTTATACAATAACACATATCCCTTAAAATGGGTTCATAGCATATAACTTAAAGGTCATGATTCATAATTCATAATTTGTAGTTCATGGTTCATTATTTGCAATTTAACAAGGTTCACAGAAATCACGCTTATTACTTGTGAGTGAAGACTCTTACTTAATTCACTCATGAGTGAAGACCCTGCTCAATTCACTCAAATAAACTGAGGGGAGGTGGCCTCAAGCCAAATTCCAACTCCTATCATGAAGAAACATGAAGCTGATCAGGCTCAACAGCTAGAACTGCTCCTTCTAGTTGAGGTGGCATGAACCTTTAAATTTGCACACTTGGGATCCGACCGTAACTTGACACTTGCTAAGATTAGTGTGCTACATAGAGCCCGTATGGCAGTCCCATTAGCTAGTTAGCAAGCAGGGGTCAAAGGGGCAGTGCCCCGTTGAAAAATAATTTTTTTAAAACTTGCACCTTTAGATTATTAGCACTCGATTACGAACCCATAAAATCAAACTAAGCCCAAATTGAATAAAAAACATATGAGAATGGGCTAAAAAATGATGTGTGGTAGCTATACTATGGTTACGGTAGCTGCAGGTGTCCTTACTATTGCCAAGTGGGCATTACGATTGCCGCAGAGTGCTCTGTAGTTATTGCAGCCCATGATCAGTTACTGCAGTGCATTTTTCCCGCTTCCCACACTAAAAATTTACCCTTTTGAGCCTCTAAACTCCCCCTATAAATACCTTGCACCTCATAACAGCCTCCATACATAATTATATGCTTCTATACTCTCCCTAAAGCTTTCTAAACCCTATTCCTAAGCTTTCTAATCATCAAAACCATCTTTTTAAACCTCTAAATCTCTAAAACCTCATTCTAAAATGTCCTTCATCACATAAAACCTAATTCACAAACTTCCTAATTATCTCAAAACCCTATTCATAAGCCTTCTAATCACCCGAAGCCTTATTCATTAAGCTTTCTAATCTCCTCAAACCCTATTCATAAGCCTCTTAATCACCTCAAACCCTATCTCTAAGCTTCCTAATCAAGAAGAGGTGTAATTCAAGTTATTTCTTTCAAAGAAAATTTGTGGTACTCAAGCAAAGGTGTGATTCAAGTCCCTCCAAGAAAAGTTCGCACTACTCAAGTGTTCTTCTTCCAAAAGGAATGCTCATGATATCCCCAAGCTAAGGTGGAACTTAAATCTGATGCAAAGCTTGCTCCTTACATTCCTCACCACCGAAAGCCAAAGGTAAAAGTTCTTTCCCTTTCCTTTTCAATTCCAATTTTAAGATCTAAATATGAAAAGATCTAATTTTTGTTAATTAAAATCTGACCTAATTAACTAATCCATAAGCCCTTAAAATCAATCAAAACATGATAACAAAGGCAATGACTTAAAAACCTCTCCTTCGTAAGAAGGAAGAACTGCATAGGGTTTGATTCCCATTCAAAGGAATATGCAGGCTTGCCACCTCTAAGGCATTCAACTCTACTAAAATTAATAACTTCTTCTCTCTATCACCTTCTTCACATAGTTTAGAATTGAAATTGCTTTTCTTAAATAAAAGTTGAAACTTTCGTTCTTTTTATTATTTTTTATTTGTTTAGATTATATTTGGGGAATGTGTGCTTTTCTTAGAACCCATAAGGGCTAGAGGGAAGATCCCTTAATTTTGATATTTTAACTTGTAAAAGTTTTAAGTAGTTTTTCTTTATTTTTCACATTTTATAATTGTCATTATCTCATATTCGCCATATATTGCACAAATAATGTTTGATTCATAGATCATATTATATCTATTCATGCATACATAAAAACTTCTTTTTAAAAGCTATTTTGTATTTAAGCCAAACTAATTTTTTTTGTATTGTTTAACCAAAACCTAGTCCTCGAGCCCTCTTCGGTCATTTGAGGACTAGTGCTTTTTCCTTAGGATAAATATTATAATTTTGGAGTCAATCAAATTGGTTTTTTCCTTTAATTTTCTTAACTAAAATAAACAAAATTAAAGTGGTGTCTCCTTTTGCAACTTACAACTTACAAAATATAATTTTCTAAACTCATAGCGAGTTCTAATCGTGATGTTTCTCCCAAATGGGCATTTTTTATTCCCCTTAGTGGATCAGGATTAGTGCTCGGGTGAGGCCTTATAGGTGGATAATATATCCCTATCCATCAAGTTAAGACCATGTGCATAGGTTCCGATGATTACCCACATCGGGATGAGGATTTCTACATAAAAGGTTCATAGGTACCATAGCTAGAGCTAATGGTAATCACTTATAACAATAGCACTTAAGAAAGCAATAACATGTAGCACTATAGCAATAGCAGTTTAACTTATTGAATAAATATAAATAACAGCTATAACAACCCACACCTACTTTAGGAGTTTCATGATTGATTTCTTGAATTTAGAGCTATTATGTCAAAATATGTGTTTTTATGAAAATTCGTGTGTGGTATGATTGATGAGTATGTGGTATGTTAGATTAATTTTAATATGTATAAAATGAATTATTATTGTAAAATTAAAAATTTATATGAAGTGCATTAGCATAAAATAATTTATTTCACATAAAATGAATTTTCATGCAAAAAGTGATTTTTAAGCATAAAATAATTTTTATGAGTTTTTAAAATATTTTTAAATAAATGTTTTGGGGGAAATTTAATGAAAATAGTAAGAAGAATATTTTATTTTTAATTACCTATAATCAGCCCATAAATTAAATAAAAGACCCAATTTCCCAAAAGCCCACTACACCAAAACACTCCTCACCTAGCTCATTAAGGGTAAACTTGAAAATTGCCCAAAACCTTACATATATAATAAAAAACTCAGCCAGCCCTAGTCTTAGCAGCCACCATTCTATTTTCTATCATATTTCCAGCAAAAAATTCTCTCAACCAAAATTCACAAGGTGCTTTCAAAACTTGCAATTTCGCAACCGTTTTTGTAAGTTTTTCTCTCCTTTCAATTTATTATTTGATTTTTATGAAACTAATTATGAGAAAACTATTTTGGGCTATGTAATTATTGATTTTCTATTGATTAAATTTGGCCTAGTTGAATTGTGAAAGAGAAATTGATTTTTCTACAGAAAACACAAACCTCTCTTCGCGAATCCTCCAATGGTGAACTCTAAAACATAAAATTGGAATTTTCATACATAAACACCTTAGGGGGCTGGCAATTTGTATTTCTTCATGTTCTAAATTGATTTTTGTTGTGTTTAGATGAATGATTTAAATCATATTTCTATATATTACTGTAATGACTAAAAAATATGGAAAACAAGGAAATTCATAGTTTTCATCCTAAAACTTAAAAGTTGGAAAATTTCATACACGTACATACTCATGGCTGCCAATTTGTATATATTCATGTTCTAAACTAATTTTTTTTTTTTGTATGTTTGGATAAAAATAATGGTTTAAATAATGTGTTTACATATTATTGTAATAACCGGAAAGTACCAAAAACAAGAAAGTTTTATAGTTTTCATCCTAAAACTTAAAGTTGGAAAATTTTCATGCATATGTATCTATATAGGTGCCAATTCCTACATGTTGATGTTCTAAAATTTTTTTGTTATACTTACATAAAAAATCTTGGTTTAAACCATGTTTTTGCATATTACTGTAATGAACGAAAATTGCAAAAAGTAAGAAAAATTCATACTTTCCTTGAATATGGCATTCGACCAATGTAGGGATTTTTATCCCAATGTATATAAGTTTTATATGATGTACTTTAATGATTATTGACATGTATACATGAATGATAAATGATTAAATTATATGTTGATTGAAGAAATGGCTCTAGACAAGTCTAGAGACAATTAGGTATACTTAGGGTATCTTAACCTTATGTTGTGATTAATATGTGAATGTGAATAAGTAATATGGAAAATAGGTTTTATGATGAAGTAATAATGAATTAATGATCTTAATGTGACTATGATTGATTGTGTGAATTGATCATAAGAGACAAGCATGACATTTGAAAGGTTACTTATTAAAGTTGACATAAATGGAAAGTGTAAATGTACTAAGTTGAATGTTAGATTGAATTGATATTAAGATCATGATATATTGTGTTTGACTTTAGAAAGTCTTGGTATGAGTTATAATGTATTTTCACTTGGGCTATGAAGGCTAAGTATGGTCAACATGTTATGTGCAAGTGATGAGTGCACTTCTTTGTGCAACTCTAGTGTATGTAAATGTTATATGTGCATGGGGTAGTTATGGGATAGGATAGCATGATAATTAAGTAAATGCTAAGTATAAAATTATAATGTTATGTTAGAGCTTAAGGAGTATTAGAGGTTTAAGGGCTACAGGTACTAGGAGCAAAAGAACTATAAGGTGAGTGAACATTATGTTATTGTTACAAGTACAAGCTTTCATGATATGTGAACCTTTGATATTCTTGAAACCTAAGTTCTATCCTATTTTCAAATGCAATTATATGATTTCTTTGTTAAGCTTGGGTTGCTAAAGGACAATTAGTCTAAAACCATTTTTTTTATTATCCACTGATAATAAAGAACCTTTGTGCTTTATTGTCCTAAGTTATATTCTTTCTAGAACCACACTATTATTTATCTTTTGTTGATAAACTAAACATCTATTGATATTCTACTATATGTGATTGCATTTCTTTAATGCTATTGTTATATGTGATTGCCATTAGCTCTAGCTATGGTACCTTTAAACCCTTTTATGCAAAAATCCTCATACCGATGCGAGTAATCATCAAAACCTGTGCACATGATATTAACCCAATGGATAGGGGTTGTATATCCACCTCAACTAGAAGGGGTGGTTCTAGCCATGGAGCCTGATCAGTTTCTCTCTTTCTATGTGTTAGGAGTTGGAATTTGGTTTAATGCCACCTCTTCTCTATGTGTTTGAGTGAAAATAGCAATAGTCCTCACACTTTACATGCTATGTGTGATTTATGCAAACCTTGTTAAATTGCAAACTTTGAACCATGAGCTATAAGTCATGAATTGTAAATCATGAATTACGTGTTATAAGTTATGAGCCCTTTTTAAGGGATATATGTTAGTTATATGCTATGTTTTTTACCCATTGAGATCATCTATTTCACCCCTTTTTCTATGTGTGGTTCAAGGTGAGCATTTCAAGGAGGCAAGGTGATCGCTCAAGCAACCTACTCTGCTTGGAAAATTTCCTTGTAAAAGTTATTATTATTCTATACTATGATGAATCCTTAAATGCTTCAGGAGTTATTATGATGGAACCTTTATATTTGGAATATTATGGTTTTTTATGATTTTATTTAGAATCTAGGTATTATTTTCCTATGGATTGTATTTAAAATATTTTAAACCATTCTTCCACAAATTAAAGTTTTCCTTTATTTAATGGTCTAATTGAGTTAAAGCATGTGATTTTGGTATGATCCTAGGCAATGTTTACTTGTATGAGAGGGTTCTACGGGCGTGGGTGACCTTATGTCTCCCTATGTTCTAAGACCGTAATATCTTTGAAAATAGGATGTGACTAAATTGGTATCAGAGCCATAGTTTAAGTCTAGTTTAGACTTATCTATCTATCAGATTGATTAAGTATAATCCTGGAGCATAGGAATTTTCCTGTCATGTCACTTGCAGTTTATCACTAGTATAGTTCTATGAAATCCTAATAAGTTATAGTACTCTTTGTTATTATTTGTTTGTGTGCCTTATGATTTTCTCTTTAGATGTTAATGAAGATCACCCCTGCTAGAGGGCTCAAGCCTAGGGCACCCCATGTGACTTGCAAGAGGACTTGGTCGGAGATGTTTGAGAGAATTGTACCTGTGATTCTTTCTAAGAGGGAGGAGATTCCTAAGGAGGAGGACCCTGAGGAGTGCCTAGACTATAATTAGGTTCATAACAAGATTCAAAAGTTAGAAGAGGACTGCTCGAACCTAGCAAAGGAAAATTAGAGCCTGATGTCTCTAGTGCAAACCTCGAGAGAGGATATCGAGTAGATTAGGGCAGGGATTATTGAGCATAGGGAAGCGATAAGTACATGAATGCTTATATTTTACCCCTTTGTTTACCATGATTTATACTTAAAATTGAGTTTGATTTGTTTGTTTTAGTGTTGTCCTTACTCCTTTTTAAAGACCTTGTGTTTTGTCATTCCATGAGATGATAGTACAAAAGAATGATAGAGTTTATTTGAAAGATAGAGCATTTTGAAGAGGTAGAAGCAAAGTAGAGCTAAGGCCATGCCCATGGGTATACACGTGGGACAAGAAGGAAAGCTTCTACCTGTTTTCACCAAGCCAAAAGTTTTTTTGGTTGTTCCCACATATAAACCCACAAGTGTGGCAATGATTCTGTCAACGTATATAAGAAATTTTTGCACAAGAATTAGGGGATTTGAATTCTATCACTTGGAGGTGACTTCTCTGAGGAAAAATCAAGGTTTTGCAGTGAAAATTAAAAGTGAAGATCAAAGTTCTTCACATTTCAAGACAAGGATTGAAGATTTGAGCTTGGATTATCATTCATCCACTATGGACTGCTTGATTTTTCTATCTTTTATCTTTTATTATTGTTACTTTTTCATTATGAACTAAATTTTTCATACCTAGGTATTTGATGAATCCTATATTACTTTGTATGGATTGAATGGATTTTTAATCAATTAAATCATTCATTAGGATTGATTTAGCTTTGTGATTTGTATTTGTTATTTCTAATTACCAATTACATGTTTGATAATTGGAATTAGTTTTCTTACTAATTGTCTTGAGAAAGCTTAGCTAGAATTGATCACTCATAAAGGTTGAGAATCGATTGGGGTGCTAGAGATAGACCTACACGATTCTTTGGTTTATTGTTCCTTGATTTTAATGTTGTTTCTATTTGATTATAAATTGAGAAGAGATTCCTTTATAATACTTAGTAATTAGGGATTGAATTGCTCGAGAGAGGTTTAATATAACCTAGTGGAATGGCAATTCAATCCAATGCTTGATATAGTTGAGTTCCATTCATGAAATATATATGGGGTCTAGGAGGATTCAAATATCTAGGTAAATTCCATCATCAATTTTTCTCTTGCAATTCACTTACATTATTTTAGTTAAGTTTTAGTTTAGCTTAGTTATTTCAATTTAAGTATTACTTAAACTTTTGATTAACTAGACAATAGTCAACATTTGAGTTAGTACTTGTCCTTGTCCCTAGTGGAATGATAATTCACTCACTACTATATTACTTGTGCAATCTGTGCACTTATAGAAAATACATTAAGTTTTTAGCACCGTTGCTGGGGAACAACAGTTTTCAATATTAGCAATACAATTGAGATTGTTGATTTAGTTTTCATTTTAATTTTTTTTAACAATTATTCTTGCTTGTTGGCCATCATTTTAGGTACCTTTTTCTATTGATGACCAGAGCTAGTTCCTTTAATTTACTTGAATTCGATCTAGAGCTAGAGAGAACCTTGAGATAAAAAAGGAGGAATGTGAATTAGCTTTGGTAGAGGAGGTAGTCGACTTAGATGACATTGATTTAAAAGATGAGATTGAAGTAATGGCAGAATACCAGCCAAGAACCATGTAAGAATATGCAACACCCACTCTCAATAGGGCTGATTCAAGTATATAAAGGCCACCAGTCACTGCAAACAACTTTGAAATCAAGCCAAACGTAATACAAATGGTGCAGCAGACTTGCCAATTTGATGGCCTCCTAGATGAAGACCCTAATGCTCATCTTGAGAACTTTTTGAAGATTTGTGATACATTCAAGATAAAACAATGTCTCATATGATGTGATTAGGTTGCAATTGTTCCCTTTTTCACTTCGGGACAAACCAAAGAAGTGGCTCAAGTCTTTCTCAGTCGGCACTTTTACTACATAGGGTTAATTAGCAAGGAAGTTCCTAGAAAAATACTTCCCACCATCCAAGACCACCAAGTTGAGGAATGACATTTTGTCCTTTCTTCAACAAAATGGTGAGACCCTCTATGATGCATGAGAAAGATTTAAAGATTTGCTGAGGAGGTGTCTGCATCATGGCCTTCCATTATGGCTCTAAATTCAAACCTTCTATAATGGTTTGAACTATGCAAGCAAGCAATATATTAATGTGGTAGTCAATGGTTCCATAAATAACAAGACAACTAAAGAGGCAAGGGCTTTATTAAAGATATGGCTCTCACAAACTATCAGTGGTAAGTCCCTAGAGATTAGAGAAGGATTGGAGGGGGTAGGTCATATTAGGTGGACCCAATGTTGCATTGACCACTCAGCTTGAGGTCATGAATAGAAAAATGGACTCCTTTGCTTCATCTTTAGGGAAGTCAGTTCAAGTGATGTCATGTATTTGGTGTGGGGGTGGACACTAAAGCCAGGATTGCTAGAATGGCAATAATTTTGCTAAGTAGGAGCAAGTGGATTATGTCGACAATATGCCTACACAATAACAGAAAAATCTCTATAGCAATACATATAATTTGGAGTGGAGAAATCATCCAAATTTCTCATGGGGAAATCAAAATGCCATAAGACTTGGAGGAAATGATGGAAAAGTTTGTAGCTATCTCTGAAATAAGATTTCAAGCAGCAGAAACTGCCCTTAGGAATCAACAAGCTTCCATCCATAATCTTGAGAATCAAGTGGGGCAAATGGCCAAACTCTTTAGTGAGAAATCTTCGGGTAGTTTACTTAGCAACACTGAGGCAAATCCACAAGAGCAGCTGAAAGCAATCACTCTAAGGAGTGGCAAGCAAGTTGAGGAGGCTGTTGAGAATAACCAAGAAGAAGTGGTTGAGAAAAAGGCGTAGGGTGCTAATGATAAAAAAGCTGAGAAGGAAGTTGCATTGGGAGAGAAGGCAGTAGTGGAGAAAGAGAAAGAAAAAGCAACATAAGAGCCTACCCTGACGGTAAAGAAGTATCGACTTCGAGTGCCATACCCTGCATGTTTGCACAAAGACAAAATCAATGCCCAGTTTGGTAAGTTTGTCAAACTTTTTAAGCAACTTCATATTAATATTCCATTTGCTGAAGCTTTATCGCAAATGCCTAAATACGGATATTGTAGGTGTGAAATATGAGTAGTGGTCACGATTCACTAAATTAACACAAACAAAGTTTATTCTGATCCACTCATTCATAGGTGCGACATCATTTTTGCGGTCGCAATTTTCCAATAGCGGTCGCGATTTCTAATTCACGGGCACGGATTTTATATCTAAGGGCATAACATTTAGGCACCAACCCATTTTCAACCAAATCAAAAAACCTCCAGAACAACATATACAAAGGTTTTGCATATAGATTAAATGGCTTTGATACTAATTGAAGGAATGATGGAGCCAAACATAGCGGAAGGAAGGTGGTGAGGTGAAATTTCAAATATTTTAAAATTTCACTTCACCCATTTTAGTATAAAATTCATTCAAGCAATCAATTAATTTGTGTATAAAACACATATGCATATAAAGAAGATGGAAGAGTAATCATATTACCTCTTGTAGGTTCCATCTTTCTTTAACAAAGAGCTTTCCAAGTGTGAAGCCTGTAGATTATCCACACCTAACTTACCTCCAAGTTTCCTCTTGGTTTCTTTGGTGTTCTTAAATCACTCTCTTGGTTACCCAAATTGATTCAGGATTTTCCCTAAAAAACCTTTAGGATGTTAAGATTTCTCTTTCGTTTGTTTTGGACTAAACACATTTTCAATTTGTAAGCATTTGTTCTTTCATAAAGAATAAAGAAAAGAATTAAAGATCAAAAGAAAATTTGAAGAAACACTTTCTTTATATTTTCTTTCACTCTATCAAATCTCTCTCAAGATGATTCAAAATGAAAAATGATGTTTTCTTGCTTATGAAGAAAATGAACATAAAACCCTTTTATACTTATTTTCTTCAAGACTTAACTCTTAAGTCTTCATAAAGACAGATACACCCATTTAGCTCTTCAATTGGTGGAGGGGCAAAGTGGACTTTGCTTCTTCAAATGGTGAAATGACCATTTTATCCTTTAGGGGTAAAATGGATATTTCCATTAGCCAAAAGATGTAATTACAATTTTAATGTTAGTAGAAAATTCTCTAACCCCTAAACCCATCATATGGGCTTATGAATAGTAAATTTTCTCTAACCCCTAAATTGCCTCTTTTCCATATCACATATGGGCTTAGGCCACATCTCATATGTTAAAGGTTTTTACTAAGCTTGAAATTATGTCTTCAATTTAGTCCAAATCAATTTTCAATTTAATCTTTCTCATTTGCAACATATACAAATTAAGATTTAATTGATAAATAATTGACAAGTAGTAAAACCCCATATTATTATCATCTAACATCATAGTTTGACTATTCATCCTATGAATATCCACATGTTTGTATCGACATCACATGTCAAATAGCATGAGACTCACTATCTCTATAATCATCTGTATCACATATTGATTATAGAAAACAAACAGAGGTGATGGTATTCCGGGATTAATGATACCCAGTCATTAATCCTATGACCATGAACATATTTAAAATATTTGTACAAGAGCAATAAGTCATCCATATTCTCAACACTTGAGAATAGATCCTCTTACAAATACTTGAGGACTATATTCAATAATATGAAACCCTTTTCACATTATGAATATATTATCGTGCCATTAGGAATTAATATCTACTATTATATAACTATTATATGGCTCATAGGGCACATATTGCTATCATTTATCAATAAAGTTCCTTTATCCAAATTATTTTATCCCTTATGTTACATTCTTTTTAACCCTTATAATCACCTTTGCCTGATAATTTTCTATGTTTTTCCACCTTAAAACTTAATCCATCTCACACTTGCTTCATTTAATTACTTTCAAAGCTTACCATTCCTTATGGCATCTATTTTTAACTTATTCAATTCTATTTGATCATCATTTCAATTTCAACATAACATGTATCATGACAGTAATAATAGTTTAACTTTTTGAAAAGAAGTTACAATAATAGTGTAGTTCAAGAAAAAAAGTAGATAAGGCAATAATTACAAAGGGTCTTTCATATCATTGAATAAATATTAATGGCTTTGGACCAATTGTCCATTGGCAACCCAAGCTTAACAAAGAATCATATAATTATAATTGAAAGTAGAAAAAGACTTGGGTTTTAAGAGTCTCAAAGATTCCCATAACAAAATCACTTGCATTTATAACATGAATATAATGTTTACTCACCTTGTGATTGTTTTGCTCCTAGCACTCATAGCCTTTGAACCTCTAATACTCCTCAAGTTATAACATAATAATTAATTCACTGCTTAGTATTTATTTAGTCATCATGTTATCCTATCCCATAACTACCCTATGCACATATAATATTCATATACACTTAGAGTTGCACGTAGAAGTGCACTCATCACTTACACATAACATGTTGACTTTAAAAGTCTTGCACACTTAGCCTTTATAGGCTCAGATGTAATCACATTATAAATCATACTATGATTTTTCTAAAATCAAACAAAATATGTCATGATCTCAAAATCAATATACTTGACACTTCCATATATATCAACTCAACAATAGCTCTTCAAGTGTCATGCCTATCTCTTATGATCAGTTCATACATTCAAGCCTTTCATCAATTCAAGGTCATTAGTTCATTATTAACTCATTATAAAACCTATTTCCATATTACTTAATCACATTCACATATTAATCACAACATAGGGTTAAGATACCCTAAGTATACCAAATTGCCTCTAGGCATATCTAGCATCCTTCCTTCAATCAACATGCCATCTAATCATCTATCATTCATATATACATGTCAATAATTATTAAAATACATTACATAAAAATTATAGACATTGGGATTAAATTGACAATGGAGGCCGAAATGCACAATCAAGAATAAACATGATTTTTTCTAACTTTTCATACTTTCTATTTATTATAGTAATATGCAAAAACATGGTTTGACCAAGATTTTTTATGTAAACATAACAAAAATAATTTTAGAACATTAAACCATAGGAATCGACACCTATTGGTATAACATATGCATGAAAATTCTAATTTTAGATTTTAGGATGAAAAGCCATGAGTTTTCTTGTTTTTAGTACTTTCTGGTCATTATTCTAATATGTAAACACATGATTTGAATAATTATTTTTCATTCAATCATAACATAAATTAGTTTAGAATACCAATACACACTAATCAATCAGCCATAGACAATCCTCATGCATGAAAATTCTAAGTTTAGGGTTTAAAGTGAAGATCATGAGTTTTCTAGTTTTCTACGCTTTCCGTTCATTACAGTAATATGTAAACATATGATTTAAACCATTATTTTCCATCCAACCAAAATAAAAATCAATTTAGAATTCCATCATACACAAATTGGTAACATACTAATATAAAATCATGGAATTTTCCAACTTTTAAGTTCTAGGATGAAAACCATGAATTTTCTTGTTTTTCAAAACTTTTCAGTCATTACAGTAATATATAGAAATATGATTTAATTTGATATTTTTCATCTAAACACATCAAAAATCCATTTAGAACACAAACATGTAAAAATTGCCCCCCTTGATGAGTTTATGAATGAAAATTTCAATTTTTGTGTTGTAGGATTCACCTTTGAAGGATTCGCGTAGAAAGGTTGGTGTTTTCAATAGGCAAATTAATTTCTCTTTCAAAAATCCACCTAGGCTGAATTAAATTATTAGAAATAAGTAAATACTCAATTCAAAATAATTCTCTCATTATTAGTTTCATAGAAATCAAATAATAAATTGAAAGGAGAGAAAAACTTATGAATACAGTCATAAAATCGCAAGGTTTGAAGGTATTTTGTGAATTTCGGTAGAGAGAATAATTTTGAGAAAATTTTTCTATCAAAATAATGAAATAACAAAATGGTGGCTGCTAGAAGCAAGGGCTGGCCAAATTTCATCTTATATATTTAGGGTTTTGGACAATTTCCAAGATTACCCTTAATGAGTTAGGTTAAGAGTGTTTTGGTGTAGTAAGCTTTTGGGTATTTGGGCTTTTTATTTAATTTTGGGGGTGATTATAGGTAATTAAAAATAAAATATTTTTGTTATTATTTTTATTAAAATTCTCCCCAAAATATTTATTTTAAAAATGTTATAAAAATACTCATAAAATTATTTGATGCTTAAAAATCATTTTTTTGCATGAAAATTCATTTTATGTAAAATAAATTATTTTATGCTAATGCACTCCTTATAAATCATTTATTTTACATTAATAATTCATATTAGGCATATTAAAATTAATTTAATAAGCCATATACTCATAAATCATATCACACATGAATTTTCATAAAATCATGTATTTTGTCACAACAACTCTAAATTCAAGCAATTTGTCACGAAAACTCCTAGGGTAGATGTGGGTTGTTATAATGTTTTAAGTTCTTGTAACATGAAAAATATAGGATTCCTATTTGTCTTCTTGAGTATGCTTTGCTTCCAATTCAGCGTTAATGTTATGTTATGATGAGTTGCAATTATTAATTATGATGGTATATGTGTTATATGCTTTGTACGATATTACGAATTTGATGAATATTCTTATACTTGTGATTAAGATAAAAGGATCTATGTATAAGTATATGATAAGTATATAATTGGCTATATTTTACCCCCCTTGTTTTTAGAGCATTTTAATGTTAAACTGAGTTTAATTTATTTATTTAAGTGCTTTTTAAAGTATTTCTAGGAATCTTTTATGTTGTACAATGCCTTGGTCAATTGAGTGGGAAACGTGGATAAAAATTGAGAAACTATACATTTTTGGATAAATTTTCAAGTGACACACCCAGTGACATAGGCTTGTTACTGCCTATATCGTTCCTGTATCTGAAGAGGCGAGAGCTGTGTGTTCAGAGCATTGACATGCCCAGCAACATAGGCATGTCAGGCTAAATTCTAGAGTATAAAAGTTGATTTTAGACAAAATTTCAGGGATCTGGAATTTTGTTTTGGATAGCAGTTTTCCTAAGGCCAAGAAGAGAGTTTTATAGTGATAATTGAAGGCAAAGATCGAAGTTTCAAGTTTCAAGTCAAAGATTGAAGATTCGAGTTTGGATTATCATTCATCCATTATGGATTGTTTGATTTCTCTTTCTTTTATCTTTTATTCTTGTCACTTTTTTGTTATGAACTAAGTTTTTCACACTTAGGTATTTGATGAATCCTAGATTACTTTATATAGATTGAATGGGTTTTTAATCAATTAAATCATTCATTTGGATTGATTTATCTTTATGATTTATAATTATTATTTCCTCTTGTCAATTGCATGCTTGATAATAGGAATTATTTTTCTTGCTAATTATCTTGAGAAAGCTTAGTTAGAAATGATCACTCGTAAATGTTGAGAATTGATTGCGGTACTAGAGATAGACCTACAAGATTCTTTGGTTTATGGTTCCTTGATTTTAATGCTGTTTCTATTTAATTATAAATTGAGAAGAGATTCCTTTTATAATACTTAGTAAATAGGGATTGAATCGCTCGAGAGAGGTTTCAATCTAACTTAGTGGAATGCTAATTCAATCCAATGTTTGATTAAGTTGAGTTCCATTCATGAAATACATATGAGGTCTAGGAGGATTCAAATATCTATGTTGCTTCTACCATCAATTTTTCTCTTGCAACTCTCTTACATTATTTTAATTAATGTCTTTAATTTAGTTTAATCATTTTAGTTTAAATATTACTCAACTTTTGATTAACTAGACAACAATCAATGTTTGAGCTAGTACTTGAACCTTGTCTCCAGTGGAATGATAACTCTACACATCATTATATTAATTATGTGTGATCTGTACACTTGCAGAATATGCATCAAGTTTTTGGCACCGTTGTCAGAAACTTTTAAAGTAATATTAGTAATAGAGTTGAAGCTAGTGATTAAGTTGTTATTTTTATTTGTTATTTAATTTTTTTGTGTTTTTCTTTGCAAAATTTTCTTTTCAAGTACTTTTTTCTATTTATGACCAGAGCTAGGTCCTCCAATCTACTTGAATTTGATCTAGAGCTAGAGAGAACATTGAGACAAAAGTGAAAAGAGGAACAGAAACTAGCTTTGGTAGGAGAGGTAGCAGACCTGGACTACATTGATTTAGAAGAAAAAGTTGAAATAATGTTAAAAAACTAGCCAAGAACCATGCAATAATATGCAAGGACCACTCTCAGTGGGGCTAACTCAAGTATAAGAAGGTTGACAGTCGCTGCAAACAACTTTGAAATTAAGGTGAATGTAATACAGATGGTGCAGCAGACTTGCCAATTTGATGGCTTCCCAGATGTAGATCCTAACACTCATCTTGAGAATTTTTTGTAGATTTGTGACACATTTAAGATCAACAATGTCTTAGATGATGCGATTAGGCTGTGTTTATTCCCTTTTTCACTCTGGGACAAAATAAAAAAGTGACTTAAGTCTTTCTCAGTTGGCACTTTTACTACATGGAATCAATTGGCTGAGAAATTCTTAGAAAAATATTTCCCACCATCCAAAACTGCTAAGTTGAGGAAGGACATCTCTTCCTTTCTTCAGTAAGATGGTGAGACTCTTTACGATACGTGGGAAAGGTTTAAAGACTTATTGAGGAGGTGTCCATATTATGGCCTTCCACTATGGCTCCAGATTCAAACCTTTTACAATGGTTTGAACTATGCAAGCAAGCAGTCTATTAATGCGGCTGCCAGTGGTTCCATCAATAACAAGACACCTAAAGAGGCAAGGGACTTGATTGAAGACATGGCTCTCACAAACTATTAGCGGCAAGTCCTTAGAGATCAGAGAAGGATTAAAAGGGGTCATTCACATCAGGTAGACCTAATTATTGCATTAACCACTCAGCTTGAAGCTATGAACAGAAAAATGGACTCCTTAACTTCATCCTCAGTGAAGTAAAGCACAGGTTTTGTTTATTGATTAGTGTGGGGGTGGCCACTAAAGTCAAGAATGCCAAAGTGGCAATAATTTTGCCAAGATGGAGCAAGTTGAGTATGTTGGAAATGTACCTCAAAGACAATAAAACAACCCCTACAGCAACACATATAATCCAGGGTGGAGGAACCATCCAAATTTCTCATGGAGTAATTAGTCTAACATAAGACCTCCACCTGGATTTCAACAGCAGCCTTAATACTAGCAAGCCCCACCTAAGAAGACATCTTTGGAAGTGATGACGGAGAAATTCATTGAGTCCTCTGACTAGAGGCATAAGGCAGTTGAGACAGCACTTAGGAATCAATAGGCATCCATTCATAATTTAGAGAATTAGATGGGCTAGATTGCCAAAATTCTTAGTGATAGACCCCAAGGGAGTTTGCCTAGCAAGACTGAGGCAAATCCGAGGGAGCAGCTTAAGGCAATCACTTTAAGAAGTGGCAAGAGTTTAGAAGATGTTGAGAAGTAGAAAGTGCTGGTATAAGTTGATAATGACGAGGCAAAGGGAAAGAAGAGTAAAAAAGAGAAAGCAGTCAAGCGTACACCTGTGGTTCCATATTACAAGCCTCGCATTCCATATCCGGTGATGTTGAGACAAAATCAGACAGATGCTCAATATGGTAAGTTCTTAGAACTCTTGAAGCAATTACATATCAATACTCCTTTGATAAATGCTCTTTTGCATATGCCAAAGTATGAAAAATTTTTAAAAGAATTGCTGACCAAAAAGAGAAAGCTGAAGGAAGTATCCGTGGTTCAATTATCAGAGGAGAGCTCAGCGATTCTCCAAAAACTACAAGAAAAACTCAAGGATCCAGGGAGTTTTACTATCCCTTGCTTGTTAGGTAGTTTACAAATTGATAGAGCTTTAGCAGACCTTAGGGCTAGTGTCAGCATTAAGCCCTATAAGGTTTTCAAGAAATTGGGTTTGGGAGAACCAAAACCAACACATTTG